>APFE031258300.1:45750-61107 GCA_000404065.3 Pinus taeda
ATATATTAAATTTATACTTAAAAAAAATCGATGTTATTTATACATTAACTCCTTTTGAATAATATTCCACAATTTAAAAGAGAGTTAATCTACTACGATGTGTGCCTATAAATTGAATATTAAGGGCAACGATAGCATAAACCAAATTAATGACATCATATTAGAATTAAATCTGAATAATATTTTTTAATTAATTATGATGGATAATAAAAGACGGACATTATAAGTTAAAAATTAAATTTAAACTAATCATGGTCAATTATTAAAAATTAATAATAATACAACACGCGTAAAGCATTAGATCTAAACTAGTTGTAACATTATAATCAATAGAATCGAAAGTAGCAGAATACATAAATTAAAAATGAATCTAAATTAGGTCAAATGAAAACAATTAATAAATGAAAACAATTAATACAGTCAACATTAGAACTATTTCAATCACATTGAACTCTTCGGGAATTTGTCTTCAATGTTTGAATTTTCCTTTTTATGAGGGTAAGAGCGTTAGGTTTTTCTGAAGTTTTTCTTGTGTTGCACATCATTGTTATTCAATTACTAAGTAAACAATGGAGAGGTTGGATTTGTTCATTTGTTCAGTGGTGGCATTCTATGGCTTTGCAGCGGCTGTGTTGGGTTTCGTTGCGGAGGTCGTACGTATCCCTGTGGAAGCTAGTAAGGAAGCCCTGTGGCTTCGTCAAATCTTGTCAAAGTTTGCCTTTCAGCAGCAGCACCCGACTACACTTTCGTGTGATAATCAAAGTGCCACTCAACTATCCAAATATCTAGTCCAACATCAGTGCAACAAACACATTGAACTACACATGCACTTTATCAGAAAGCTCATTCATGACCATTTTCTTGAAGTGCAATATTGTTCAACATATGATCAAGTTGCAAACATATTTACAAAGTCTCTCACAGAGGTGAAGTTTACTAAACTTCGATTGATGGTTGGAGTTCAAGAAGTTGTCACTAAGGGGGGACAGGCTCTAATGCCTCCTTCCTTCTCCTATTGTGTCATATTTGTACATCCTTCAATCCTATCCCAAGTTGTTAAGGAGGGATGTTAGGATATTCCAACACATAGGAATAGTTAAGTATAACTTGGTCTAGTGTAGAGTTAAGTATAACTTGGTCTAGTGTATCACTGACACTTGATCTGTGGTTTCACACCCGATTGGTCCATGATCTCTATTTAAAGAGCATAGAGGGTCATTTGTAAGGTGACCATTCATGAGAGAAGCTTATGTAAATTTTCTTTCTTTTACATTAATAAATTGCCTTAAGTGGCTGCATTAGCTTAGGTCGTGGACTGTTTCCCTCTTTGAGGATTTTATCCACGTCAAGAATACTGGTGTATTGATCTATGATCTATTTGTGAGCGGTGACCTTTGGTGCTCTATCTGAGGAACTTACCCTATAAATTCCTACAGTAAACTATGACAAAATGTAGGGTACCCCTATTTTTCTTTAATTTTCTACTTTAAAAAATTGACAGAAGTAGAGTTGTTGGTCCAAATGGAGCAGGACTTTCCACATATTATTTATAAAAATTTTGAAATTTTCCTACTCCATTGCATTTGTAGACACTGGTAGAGAATACCCAAAAGGGAAGAAAGGTACTCTATGTGGGTCTCAAAACCTTTTGGGCACAAAGGATGGATCCCTTGCTGAATATATCGCCCATGGGACAATGATTATCTAGTTTATTGCGATTATAAACTTGGACAATTTATCTACATAGAACGTCCATGAACACCCAACAAAGTATATCACAAACAATAAAATAAACCAAAAATAGTAGAATAAACCTTTGTTTTGTCAACCCCCTTTGCCCTGATTGCAAAAAATCAACTTCAAATACCTATATGGGGCACAAATATGCGTATCGGTACTATTCTACATACAAAAACTAGTTCCAAAATGAGACAAAATCTAGTGAGACCATGTCACATCTATGATCAATGAACTTTGGTGCAAAGCAAGTTTGGACTAGGCGATACTCAAGGTCAAAACCACAAAAGGGGCCATGAGAGAAATGGTGAACAAGCTCCCCATGCCATGGGCTGGCATGTGCATCAAAACTTACCCTAAACTAGATTGTGGTGTAGTTTCTAGAATAGCTAATTGTTGGAACTCTAGCTTCATCCATCTTCTAGTCCCCAAATTTATACACACATAAGAGGTAGGTACTAAGCAACAATAGTGCATATTACACTTGTTTAATTATTATCCTTATTTTCCAAAATGATCTCCTCCTTTATCCTCCAATGGTCTATCTAAGGCTAGGAAACCTTATGTCGTCCTTGCTTGAGCTAGAGGTGGGGTTTTGGTTAGAGTTAGATTTTTTTTGGAAACCCTCTCGTTTCCATGTTGTTTAAATTTTTCTTATACATAAGATACCTACTCATACTCTTGCTATCAATGGGTAAAAGGCTTGCTTCAATTAGAAGGACATGATAGGGAGTATTTTCTTTAATCTTGATATTGTATGTTATAAATAGATTTTTGATCCATTTTATCTTCCTCCAAAAATTTGTGAAGATACTGTAACCTGAAACCTCAAATCCATATAAAATAACAAAAGTGACAAGAATCTTAAAGAGGAGTTCGTTTTCAATTCCATTTCTAATTACGTGTTGAATTACAATTGTTTTCAAGCCCATAAAAATCTCATCCTTTTCTCAATGTTATAATTCCTATTGAACTTGTGAGGGATATCAATTCCAATATATTTGTATGAAGTTCCTCCAATTAGTATTTGTTGTCATATATGAAACTATCATATGATATCTTTCTATATGTGGTTATCATGACCTTAGTTTTGTGAGAATTAATAGCCATACTCATCCTAGAGAAAAACATTTGAGGATTCTTAGTTCTTTCCAAGATCATAATGGTTCCTTTCCAAATGAACAATATTGTCAGTGCAAAAGAGAGGTGTTATGACTATACTAGTGAGCATGGTCCAACACGACTTTTATCTTCCAAACACTCTTCTAGCTTATCAGTGTATGTGCCAAAAATGGTAGCAAATAAGGAACATCTTTACTTAAATTTGATATTAAATTACATTTAATTTGATTTAACCAACCCTCAATGGTTCTAAATGTTTTAATAAAATTCTTATACATAATTGTTACAAAAAGCCTCAACTCGAGAGGAACCATTATCTCTTCTAGCATCTTCCACAGTTCTGTGCTAGAAATGATGTCAAAAGATTTTGTAAAATCAGTTAAACAATATAAGAGGCTAGTTTTATTATTTCATCATTACTCTACAATGATATTGAGTGTAACAAGGTGTTACATAGTTGAATAAAATTCCCCAAACCTAACTTGGACTTTGGCTCTTTAACCATGGATTTTTGACCATAAGTTAATATTGTTTTCCAAAAATAGTTCCATACAACTTGGCTAAGATGTGGCTAATCACAATGGTCCTATAATTAGAGGGAATTATTTAATTCTCACTTTTAAACATAGGAACGAGGCTCCACATCCAAGTCTTAGGAAAGCCTTGCTTCACTACCAAATTGAAGAGTTTATGCATGTGGGTGACGAGGATAGGCCCTTTGATGTTAAAAATTTTAGTTTCATAATTTTCTTTCCCATTAGTTAGTTGCTCAACTCCAAGCCTAATATCTTCTATAAAGGGGCATTCAAAATTTTGTCCATAAATTTAGGGGATTCATGAAGGTTTTTAAGGTAGATTCAAATTATTCAAGAGAATCTTACTATTTTATTTAGTTTTATGAATTAAAATTTTCCTTCAAAAATTTCTAGAATCATATTTAAACAGGTGCAACAACTACTCATGCTCTCTATTTATATAGTACACTTTCTTCCTTTCAATAAGAGATCTATACATATTTTTCTTATCAAGATTTAAATATTTTTTAGGAGCATTGCTAATTGCTTTCTAAAAAATTTGCAATCATTGTCATACCAAGAATTGGTAGTTCTGTTATTCTTTTTATATGACACCTCAAGAGAGAATATGCTAACATAAATGAAGAGGATTACATTAAAAACTATCGTAGAGGTTTTCAATGTTATTCTTATAAGTTAATATGTCTACATCATTATTTAAATCCTTTAAGAAGAGATCCATTTTACTTTTCTTGAAAAACGAGAGCCTTTGATTCTCACAATTCTCGTACATGTGGCTTTTGTGCATGGCACAATTTAGACTTAAGGTTAAAGGTATATGATTAGAGTCACGATCATGATCATTTAAGAATTCAAAATTTACAATTTGATTGGAAACATGGATAGTAGATATCAAATAATCCATGACATTGTGATTTAGCAAATGAGTACGATTCCTTTTTTTGGAGTTTGGCCACTTGATTATGTCATTACAAATTATAAGGTCTTAAGAACTGTAAAGATTGATTACTTAGTATGAAATAAAATCTTAGTCAGGTATTTAGATTTTCTTTTGTAGCTATTAGCAAAAGCAAGGTCCTCATCTAGCCAAAGAGGATTAGGGTTTGCATCATTTCTTAGAAGAATAGGTTGGTTGGTTATGGTTGTGACATTAAAGTCTCTTAACAAGAGAATTTTACTTTCATTCCTCAAATTCTGAATATCTTATTCTAGAGTATTACAACGGCAAATTTTATCTAGATTTTTTCTTATATAAGTTAGAGTTGATAGGTACAAACTAACAAATTGTGATTTAAATCCTCTTAGAATTAATGTTAGATATTTCAATCTAAATGTACTAATTTAAAGGGTCTATCCTATGAAGTCGAATGTGAGGAGGAACATTTTTTTTTTATATAACAGGCTATTCCTTCAATCCCTCCATGAGTGAATTTCTTGTTATGTGCTAACCAAAAAATGAATCCATCTATGTAAGGGATCTTATAGATTCATCATGCTGCCAAGTTTTGACTAAAGCAATAATATCAATTTCATTAGAGATCCAACTTAACATAGAACCTTTATGCCATGGAAAGACGTGATAGTTCGAAAAAAAGTTTGGAATGTTACAATTGCCCAAATTCACAGGAAAATATCCAAACGCTGGATGACCAATTCAATAATCAAAACAGCACCATCGGCCTACTACCTTAATGCTCAGATAATTACATATACATTGTATGAAAGTCAACAGTAAAACATTCCCATTACATTACGACAGGTTATCACATCACATGAGAACTGCACCACGCTTGCAACTCATAGCTTATAGCTATCCATTATAAATAGTTGCACCCAATTGAACCCACGGGATTTCTTAAACTGTACAGTGGTTTTAAAACATATAAATCAACAATGTCATTCCATTTCATTACATGAGAGGAAGAGTTCTTCAAAACAACACTGTAACGCCTCTCCTCTCTTTGATGAGATGAGAGCTTGCTGCCACTTTTATTTATAATAATAATGGATACATAGATCAGGCCTTATCTCCTAGAAAATGTATGATTTTTCCCTTTTTACACAATGATATAAAGCTGGAAGCTTTATTCCCTATCTTTATCCTAATTTTGACTAGAAAAAACATAGAAATTCTATCCTCATTCTTTTTCTAACTATTCACTCATATTCTTTTTCTAAATAAAAGAATATTTACATCAAAATATCTAAAATTATCACACCCCCTCTTTATTCCAGATTTACAAATGAGGACGGTCTCGATCCTCCTGCATCAAGATGTCAAGCATCTTTTGTCTTAAGAAATTGTGATAAAGTAAGAATTAGTCATTGGTAGAGGTATTTGATTGAGGGCTAGGTATTTGATTGAGGGCTAGGGGTTGCCACTTGTAAAAAGACATAGTGCAGGATAATTAAAAATAAATACTAATAAATAAATGAGAATGATAATAATACATAAAGTGAGTGATTAAAATAAATAAATAAAAGTAACTATTTTAATAATTTAAATGGATACGGAAGCATTTACCATCTTAATGGTTGGCGCGCCAGTTGCATTCACTTTAAGGGATTGATGACACCTCAGGCTTGCCCCCTCACTTTTCCCCCACTGCAACAATCACTATGGTCGCAATCGCCTCTCAGTTAAGCATTTATGGCCCTTTATTCTATTGTATACACATCCTTTTGTTAGTACAACACCCATGGTTTGGGAAGACCCCTTGAAGCTCAAGAATGACATGGCTAAACCCAATAAGTAGTCCTTAACATCACTTGAGCCTCTCATGTGCTTCATGTCACTTTGAGGCTTCTTTCCTTATGTTGTTTCTATGCTTTGTCTTTTGTGCTGATAAAACTCTCAAGAGGACTTTCGGTTTCCCTAACTAGGGTAGATGGTCTTGCTGGCTTCATTTTTCTTATTTCCAATCTCGGTGGCTTCTAGTTTCATTATATATATGGTTGGTTATGTCTTTTTCCCTCGTACAATTTTGCGAAAGTCGATCTCTTCTTCTTATGGTTTCATCCTGTATATCGTTGGCCAAGTTGCACAAGCATGTAGTCCTTGTACATTTTTTGTAATAAAATGACTCCTAACTTACAAAAAAACAAAAATAAACAAAAATAGATAAAAATAAGTAAAAGTAAATTATGCAAAAAGATCATTTAAGAGAAGTTTAAGATAGATATAATAACACATGAGAATAAGTGAATTATGTGAATGGAGGGTTTTTTTTCCATTTTTGGATAAATAAAAACACATCTTTTCTCCTAAGGGATTATGGGGAAGTAATGATTAGTCATCAACAAAAGTAGTTGATTAAGGACTAGGGGGTTGTCACTTATAGAAAGACATAGTGAAATTGAGCCCATGAGTGGGTGGAGAGTCACCCCCCACATGTTGTCTATAGTCAACAGTATTAGAGGCAAGCACACAATAGCTTGAATTTCACAAGTTGATTGTAACTTGAGTTCTTCAACTTTGAGGTACAATTTCTCCCACTTACCTTTTATGGTGATTATGTAATTATTAATCAAATATTCTCTATGTTTATCAATTATTGAGTTTGAATTTCTCTTGTATGTTTATCTATTTAATCTTGAAGTTTGGACCATTACAATCAGTTTAAAATAACTATACTACATATATTAAAAATAATATACTGCTTATAAAAATAAATCAAACTAATTATATATTGAGTGAAAATTAATTCTTAACTAATTATAATCAATAAATTGGAAAAAAACACTATAAATTAAAAATTAAATTTAAATTCATTGCAAAAGTGTAATTAAATGTTCTACAACTTAATATGAGAAAAAATTTACCACAAAAGAATATAACATAATCTTAGATTACAAAATAAAAATATACAACTTGGCTCCATCTTAAACAATACTAGTGTAGATCCATCTTAACTCTAGATCTACTAAGCTTTAAGAATGATCAAATATATTTTCACTCTAAAAGAGGTTTGCATCTCAAGAGATTTGATCCCTCTCTAAATTTAGTAGATCTAGAATTAAATGAATCTAGATTGATTTAATTTAATTATCATTTTTATATTTTTACCTAGTCAAAGTGTTAAACAAACACATCCCTCGATCATAATAAGTAGAATTTAATATATATATATTTTATTTATAAAAACTCATATCTAAATCATAACATTAAAAAAAAATATTACACAACCCATATTTATATGCTCAACTGGAATATAATATATTTGAAATTAAATTAAATATTAAAAAAATATTCTATTTTTTAATATTATCCATATTTATGATAATTTATGTAAATTATATAATTATAAATAAAATTTATATATATATGACTTAGGCAATAAATAACTAATAATTTAACTTATTGACTATCAGGCCCAAACATAATAAAATATTTAGTTTTTCATAAAACATTTTATTAAAAAATAATTAATAATTATTTTAATAATATAAATTACCATAAAATTAATTTTAAATAAATTTTCTCATATAACAAATAAAAGCCTAGCCTAATTTCTAGACAAATAGCTTTTTTATATAAATAAAAAAATATCATTATTTAAAAAACAGTCATAATTAAATTCATGCTGAGAAAAAGTCCACATTATCTTTCATGTTAAATAAAATATATTATTAAATTTATACTTAAAAAAAGTCAATGCCGTTTCTAAAAATAACTCCATTGGAAAAATATTCCACAATTTAAAAGAGAGTTGATCTACTACGATGTGGACCTATAAATTGAATATTAAGGGCAACGATAGCATAAACCAAATTAATGACATCATATTTTTAATTAATGACATCATAAACCAAATTAAGGGCAACGATAGCATAAACCAAATTAATGACATCATAAACCAAGTTAAATCTGAATAGTATTTTTAATTAATTATGATGGATAATAAAAGACAGACATTATAAGTTAAAAATTAAATTTAAAGTAATCATGGTCAATTATTAAAAATTAATAATAATACAACACGCGTAAAGTCAAATGAAAACATTATAATCAATTAGTTGTAACATTATAATCAATTAGTTGTACATAAATTAAAAATGAATCTAAATTAAGTCAAATGAAAACAATTAATACACTCAACCTTAAAACTATTTCAATGACATTGAACTCTCCGGGAATTTGTCTTCAATGTTTGAATTTTCCTTTTTATCAGCGTAAGACCATCAGGTTTTTCTGAAGCTTTTCTTGTGTTGCACATCACTGTTATTCAATCACTGAGTAAACAATGGAGAGGTTGGATTTCTTCATTTGTTCAGTGGTGGCATTCTTTGGCCTTGCGGCGGCTGTGTTGGGTTTCGTTGCAGAGGCCGTGCGCATCCCGGTGAGTGACCCTTCACTCATTGCATCTCAGGATTTTCCACCCAAAAAAAACATTCTAATCAATTAAAGAAAGTTTATAATTTGCATATATTTTAAGAGGCAGTGGTCTATAATGAGACTTTTTGAAATCAAGATTTTACTTCAATTTCTTCGTCCAATTTTGTTACTGGAATTTCTAAAAAATCGCATTATAAACAACTTCATTCATAAAAAAATATAATAGATATTTTCAATTATATGTATTGTGTGTTATATTTTTATATTATAATATTTTTTCTTTTCAATGATGTTGACTCATATAATTTCCATGTTTTTGGTTTTGGGTCCTGTTTTTCCTTTTTGATGAGATGTTATTTAGAAACAAGAACTCTTAGCTTGTCCTATTTGATTTCATTTAACAGGCTCATGCTAAGGCTCAACGCATAGGGGATGGTAACACATGCTTATTTCCAAAAACTGCTGCAAAGTTTTATGGAACAGGTTCATTATTAGCTCTTTTAGTGGCTCAAGTCATAGTAAATGTGGCAGCTTGTTGGATTTGTCGTGGTACTCAATATCGATCAAACTGGAAGAAGGCTCTTGTCATCATTTGCTCTCTTTTTTCCTGGTATTTAACAATTTCCTCTCACTATTCTAATATATTCATGTTGAATTATATGCTTCACATTCATATCACCATGTTCTTAATCATCGTGTGTGTATATATATATATATATAATATATATATCATCCTGATTATTTGTTATTTTGCAGGATTGCTTTTTTATTCGCCATTGGATTGCTTATGAATGGAATTATTTGGAGTGCCGAACGCAAAACATCAACCACCTTCAGTAATGGTATATGTCTATTTAAAAGGCCGGCAAAAGATTTTCTTGGAGGAGGTTTCTTGGCGTTAGCTTCGATCACTTTTGGCATATTCTACTATATTTTGACATCTCGAATTAAGAAACTGGAAAAACAAATGCAAAATCAGAATATTGCAATGACATAACCATATTTAGGATAACCACTTCGGAATCAAAATATTTCCATGGCATAACCTCTCTGTTGTGGTTGTCCTTGTGGCAGTTACATTTGGTAGTTGTGTAATGTTCAAGTATTAGAATGGTCAGTGAATATTGGATTAGTCTTTAACAAATTTAAATTTTATGAGTATCTTCGTGATGCTTTAATGATTTTAAGAAGTATCAATTTAGGAAAAAGGAAAAAATATCATTTTTTCCTTTTATTGTATATTTAATTTGAATTGAGAAAAGAATTGGACAATAATCAATGTGTGATATCATGGATTTTATGTTAAATTATATAGATATTTAGAATAATGGAAGAGCTGGAAATATTGATACAAATATGGAAAAATAGTATTCTCGAAATACTTGTAAATATATTTAATTAAATATTGATTGAGGATGGTACAAGTTAATGATGAATTTTCTTACTATTACTCGGAATGTAAATATGGGAAAAAAAATCTATTAACTTGACGTGATGATTTGAGTATTTTTATAATTAATTGGACTATGATGTAAAAAGAAGAAATATGGAAATAATAATTTTTTGAATAAATACTTTTATTTCTATTATTATTATTATTATTATTATGGAAGTCATTATATCTTTGAAATTACAAGGCCTACAAAGTTCAAGGATCTTAACGTTATAAAACATTTAAAAAACAAATTAAGGTCAAGATCTAGATTTGTACTAGTGAAGTGTATAAATTATCTTAAAAATGATATAGGTGATAATAAAAGTTGTAACTGAAATAGAAGATGTATATATTTTGATATTTTGATATCTTTCATGTCAAAATAGTAAAAATTATCAACTCATCTTAAAAAGTTATATATTTGGTTATACAACATTATTATGGATGGATTTGTGTAGGGTATATAAAATAATGTGAAGAATACATATATGGAAAGTCATTAAGATAATTTAATATTTGATGTATTTGCAACGAAACTACTACGTTTTTCATTTTGATCCTAACTCCAAGATAACAAAATCAGTGAAAACATATCATAAAGTTGTCATATTCATCTTTCTTGCAAAATAAATAAATAAGGAAATGAACATTGTAGAGTTTGTGCCCATTCTAGAGTGCGTGAATGTTCTAAAGTGCATGCATGTTCTAGAGCACATGCACATTTGAGAGCATGTGCATGTTCTTAGAATGCAAACACTTTTTGAACTAGCATTCACAAGGTAGGATTAATAAGAATGTGACAAAGGAATTTTGTATGCATCTAGGGCCATGAGCAAGATTTTGATCTACCGCAAAGGACCTTTCAAGGGCATCCTTCTCTCTTAATGGGGATAGTCAACATTATAAGTTTTTGAACATTGAAAATGAGTTTCTACAACTTGGATATGGTCACGAGAAAAAACCTGATAATTAGGCCCTAAAGGAAGCTTATATTCTTCTAGGCCCAAGAAATGATAGTTTGAATGACTACAAATTACCTGTTGAGGGTATCCTCTTGATGCAGGAGCATTCACCCAAGAGAAAAACCATTGTAACTAAGTAGACATAGGGGGGTCATGTAGATTTAGAGAAGTAGTTTCCTAAGTCTCAAGCTAATTCAATATTTAGCCCTTTAAGTGAGATTTAATTAGATAATGGAGGAAGTTGTAAAAGATCTCAAATAAATCTCTCAAATAAATGAGAACTAAGTGATGAATAAATGACAAGAGTCAAAAGTCAAATAGGATCCTTAAACAGTTGCATGATTCGAGGAATTAATTAAAACTAGACATGGACCATCGAGAAAAACAGGGGACAAATCCGTTTTAAAATAGAGAAAAAGATGGAATGGATAAAGTCTCGAGGAGACTTATTAAATGAATCTGTCATGTATGTATTATATAGCATGCTTTAGGGCTTTAGTTGAGTGATTCAAGGATTGATCGGATCCCTTCAATGATCTGATCCAATGTATTCTTATAAATAGTGAACCCGCACGTTCAATTAATAGAGAGCGAGACAAATAGAATATATGTAAGCCTATGGGAAAAGTCAAAAAGAAGCCACGGACATTGAAAAATAGGCTTGTGCGAGACAGAGAGTTCTCGAGTGTAACCTTTGTTTTTACACATACACACACACACATATATAAAGCTTTTTCTTGACTGTGTCAATGTTTGAAGTGTATTTTCATGACTTAATTACTTGAATTCGTATGCTCTACAATAGGTTGCATCAAAATTCTGAATGGCACAAAGGAATGGAGTGATTCAGAGGAATCGTAAAAGGATCTTAGAATCCAATTGAAGAAGAAGAGTGAAGCTCTGGAGAGAAGTGTGAAGTGAGATTCACAGAAAAGTAAAGATTAGGAGGAGTCACGTAGTAAACTAGCCAGAAGGTGAAACCTTTAAAAGAGGGCAAACCCACAGAAGGATTGAGGAAAACGCGGAAAAAACCAAGTAAAAAGGAAATGCAGAAGAATTGGAGAATTAATGCACAGGTACCGTTAGATCTCAAAGATCAACAGTCCAGATGATTGCATCAGCAGAGTTAATTATGTAATATTGGGCCGAAAGTGGAAAAACCAAGTTACACTAAAAATTGGCACAAAACAGAGTCAGGATTGGAAATTGGACTTGAAACTTTATAAATGTTGGGTTATAACCTTATCGGCTCTGAGCGGTTGATCAGAACAACATATCAGAGTAACAAGGGTTTGACTTGAGGAGAGACATTGTGATATTGTGATAGATCTTGGACCATCGGATCAAAATTCTAGATCGACAGCCCAGATCTAATTACTAATCTCATTATCGATGCTGTCGAGGAATATGGAAATATCGCCGATATGTGATAATCGGCGATCGAAGGTGTCAGCGTTCTGGGGAGCGGAACTGCCGATAGTTATGAATGCGAATATATAGAATTTGAAGTCTGGGTATATGTGTTTGGAGAGGAGTTTAATGCATTCCTTCATACTTGTATTAAGTGTTGTGCCGAAGGTTTTAATGCCAAGTGGAGTGATTTAAACATTCCGATAGGGGAATATCGGAGTCGGAAAGGAAGTGAGGCATATATGTATGCATCAAACCCGAAGGGAGCGAAGACTGATTGCGATGAATGTATCCTCAAGGAGTGTGCGGAGACTGTACCAAAGTGGGGAAAGGGTACATTTGCATGGTCTTCCTTTGTAAATGTATTTATAAGGGAAAATAGCGCCGATAGTGCATTTCATGTGATATAACTTACATTAACGAAGGTTTGGAAGGGGAAGGATATATATGCATGGATTAAAGGATTTAAAAGGCTCCAAATGGTTTTAACAGTCTCGATAGGAGTTTTAGTGGGGTGATTGGGTTTTGATAACAAGGAACTGTTATGTAGGGCCTTAACCATTGATATTGTGAAGAATTGACTACTTTGTAAGTCAATTGCCTGGGACAGTTGTGTTTATGCAGATTCTTGCATACTGTGGGTATGTGTGGTCTTACCCTGCACCACCTCTTCCTCCAACTAGGTATATAGATACCAATAATATTTTTTAGCACTAAGTATGGGTTTTGGGGCCCTGGACATGGGTAGGAGAGGAAACATGATATTTACACCCTAATAAATATTATACCAATTTAGGACTATGAAGAATGCCACAAATTATTATTCATGACTTCTTGAGGGTATCATTGGCCTTTTATTATGGATGTCAGTGTCATCAAGAGATTTTGAGTAGAAGGTAGGTGTCATAGGGCCCTAGAAATGATATAGGGAAGAAAGATATGCCTTAGGTCCTAAATAAAACTTTAAGGCATCTAGAGCCCTAAAAAGTACCTCAAAACATGACACATTACCTTTGGATGGTATCCTTGGCATCTAAGAAATATGTTAGTGATCCCTCACAATTTTTAAATCATTGGGTTTGGGATTTTAAGAAATTCATTTGGTTGAGTGAAGAAACTTAATACTTTTCTAAAGTAACCCTCTATCTTGAACCCCATCCACCCTTAAGACCCAACCTCTACATAAATCTGAATCTTCCCCTCACCCAACAATTCCATCTTCCATTAGACCCTTCCCTCTACCCTAACCACCTTCACACTATGGCCATAGCCCCTCCCTTGGTACTTCATTAACTCTATTATTAGATACTCTTCCTTAGAGACTTATTCCTTAGTTATTCATATGGCCCTATTCCTACCCCTAAACACCTTTTCACCACTTAACCCTATGTTTGGCTCCCCTTCACCATATGCGCCACATTCCCTTGATGCATAACCTTAGCCCCTAACCCCTCATCTATAAGCCTAGCTTGAACTAGAATCCTTGGACCCCAGTTCCCTAGACCTTATCCTTATAACCTTATATAAAGGATCCCAAATCCATTTTACCTCATCTATGTAGATTTGGTCACCCTTTCTATATCCCCATCTTCCCTTGTATCTTGATTTCGCAACTATCCCCTTGGCACCCATCTCTTCGAACTTGTTAACAGGGGTGAAATGCCATGCAATAGCTAGGGATGCCCTCTAGAATCAAGTCCCAACTAGACCTTATGCTATTCGATATGAGAGATGCATTTGGATTCAAGCCTCACTTCCATTTTATGGTTCTTGATTTTCTATTGATTATATTGAAAATGAAGAATCAAATGCTTTCTATTCTAAATGTAGAAAGTGAAAGATTCATGTGTACATATTCTAGATAAGGATAATTAATAGTGAATAAATGAATAATAAATTACCAAAAAATTGTTCATAGACAA
This sequence comes from Pinus taeda, assembly GCA_000404065.3. Classification (NCBI taxonomy): domain Eukaryota; kingdom Viridiplantae; phylum Streptophyta; class Pinopsida; order Pinales; family Pinaceae; genus Pinus; species Pinus taeda. The sequence goes on from APFE031258300.1 coordinate 60,210, forward strand.
AATATAGTTAGTTATTTTTATATGAATAAGAATTAGTAAAATCTAAACTTATTCGATAGACACAATAATCTATATAATAAATTAGTTAGCAACATTAATTCATTATTCGAGAAAACTTATAAAAGAAAATATAACATAATGAGAGATTATACTAACTAATATGATAAAAGTCAACTATAATGAAAGTAAAATATCACAAGAATCCATGCATAATTTTTTTACTACAAAAGGTAACAAAAACTTATATCAAACACTAGAATTAATCTTTCTTCCCCAAGAATGGCCCTTCGAGATTCTAATATTACATTCTTATAAATAGTTCTCTATATCTTATGTTGGTGCACAAGGGTGACCTAGGGTTTAGAGTTAAGCCAACAAAACCCCCTCAAACACTAACATTTTCAACACCTGTGAGCAAGTGTGGTCCAACCTGAGGTATATTGATGGGTTTGCAAGAACATTTGAAAGTTATGCAAGGGAAAAGGGGAAATAGAGACGACTCTGGTTTTCAATAATCCACCCTAGAGTATGGTATTCATAATATGTCATTGTTATAGCCATGTTGTGGCCACAACACCCCCAAAATTGTTGAGAAATTATTGTGGGGACCTTCCATGTAAATTTTGTTAGAATCACTTCTTTGATGCTTTATTTGTGTGATTTCTACTTTTCTCAGTTTTTCATGTTATTTGCTCCATTATGTGTGGTTTCTCACCAACTTTCCAAAAACTTAAATTTTGCTAAATTTAAACTTATGGTTTGAAAATAACACTTGTTCAAAATTTGGTTAAATTTCATTATCTAAATTTAAAAATTTGCATTTTACTAAAAAATTATTTTGTAGATAAAATTAATTTTGACCTATTAATACATATTAATAAAGAAAATTTATACTAAA
>APFE031258306.1:5840-93760 GCA_000404065.3 Pinus taeda
CAACCGGGTTGATAAAATGAGAGACAGGAAGCCTCAGGAGTTGTAGCATTATTGCTACAATACTGGAGCTCACCACGTGCCTCTAAGTTTACCTACCTTGGTTGACATTAAATTTCGTCTAATCTAGCACCCTAGGTTAACCACTACATTCGACAATCCTCAACCATCATAAACTATGGTCATTCATGGTCAACCATGCTTGAACATCACATTATAACAAATATTTTCTCGATATGAGAATCAACCGTGGTCAACCATCCTTAATCATAGTCAACCGAGGTGAAATGTCACATTTTGAAAAAGATTGTCTCAAAATGAAAATCAACCATGGTCAATCATGGTCAATATGAATATCAACCATCATCAATCATGGTGAACCATGGTGCAAGGTCACATTGAGACAAATATTTTCTCAATATCAAAATTAGCCATTGTCAACCATGGTCAACCATTCTCAACCATGGTCCAACACCACATTGTGACAAAGACTGTCTCACTATGAAAATCAACCATGTTCAATGATCGTCAATAGCCATAGTTACATTGTGACAAATATTGTGTCATGGTCCAATGTGACATTCTCACAACCTTGGTCATCCATGGTCCAATGTCTCATTCTGACAAAAGTTGTCAATACGAAAAATCTACCATGGTCAACTATGGTCAATAATGGTCAACCATCATTAACCATGGTCCAACGTCACATTGTGACAAAGATTCTCTTATTATAAAAATCAATCATGGTCAACCATGGTCTGACATCGCATTGTGATAAATATTGTCTCAATATGAAAATCAACTATAGTTAACCATGGCGAACGATGGTCAACCATCTTTGTTTTAGGGTTTATGATATTTATCTTAGGTTTTATATACCTTAGGTTTACAATATCAATCCTTTGGGTTTTTCAGGTTTTTAGTATTAATCCCTTTTTTTAATTAGTGTCTTGGGTTTATAATATTAATCATAGTGTTATACTCCCAGGGTTTAATCCTAAAGCCTAGTGTTTACAATATTAATCTCTTGGGTTTATTAAATTTACAATTTATATTCGTAGAGTTTAATATTCATCCTATAGTTTAATTTTATTCCCTAGCATTTATAATCCCTTGTTCTTTCAACATTAATCTTTTGGTTTATTTATCCCTTTGGGTTTATAATATCAATCTCTAGGGTTTATAATCATGGACAACCATGGTGCAATGTCACATTGTGAGAAAAATTTCCTTGATATGAAAATCAACCATGTTCAACCCACCATCAACCATTTTCAACCATGGTCAATCATGGTGAACCATGGTCCAACATCACATTGTGACAAATATTGTCTCAATATAAAAATTACACATCATCAATAATCGTTAACCAATGTCAACCATTATAAACCATGGTCCAACATCGCATTTTGACAAAGATTGTCTCAATATCAAAATTAACCATGGTCAATGATCATGAATAGCCATGGTCACATTGTGACAAAGATATATGAAAATCAACCATGGTCAACCATGGTTAACCATACTCCAATGTCAGATTGTGACAAAGATTCTTTCAATATGAAAATTAATCATGGTCAACCATGGTCCAACGCCACATTGTGACAAATATCGTCTCATAATGAAAATCAATTATGGTCAACCATGCTTGTTTTAGGGTCTATAATATTTATCTTAGGGTTTATATACCTGGGGTTTACAATATTAATCATTTGGGTTATTTAGGTTTTAAGTATTAATACCTTGTTTTTATTAGTGTCTTAAATTTATAATATCAATCACTTGGGTTTATTGATGTAAGGGTTTATCTTCCTAGGATATAATATTATTGATAGAGTTTATAATATTAAACCTAGGATTTAATATAGGTCCCTTGGGTTTATAAGATCCAATAGGTTTACAAAGTAATTTCCTTGAGTTTATAATATTAATCATAGGTTATATTCCTAGGGTTTAATATTAAACCTAGTGTTTACAATATTAATCTTTTCGGTTTATTAATTTTATGGTTTGCATTCCAAGGGTTTAATATTTATCCTATGGTTTAATGTTATTCACTTGTATTTATAATCCCTTGGATTTTTAGTATTAATCCTTTGGTTTTATTAATCCCTTGGATTTATAATATTAATCACAAGGTTCATGATTTGAATCTTAGCGTATAATGTTTATTTCAGGGTTTATAATATTTATCTTAGGGTCTATATCCATTGGGTTTATAATATTAATCCCTTGGGTTTATAACCCCTTCCATTTTTAGTATTAATCCCTTAGGTTTATTAGTGCCTTGGTCTTATAATATCAACCATTTAATACTATAGCATCCGAATGGTACAAAAATGTATCCAACATCACATTGTGAAAAACAATGTCTCAAAATGAAAATAAGTCTAACAATCATTATCACAATGTCACATTACATTGTAATTTATTCAATGGAGCATTGTTGCATTACAAAACTTGTGTTTAATACAAGGTTTGCAATATTAGGGCCTTTTAATAGTGAGCTTATAATATTAAAGTTTAACATTGGGTTTATAATTTGTAGTATTATGGTTTATAATATTAATCTTAAGGTTTATAATATTAATATTAGGGTTTACATTCATAGGGTTTAATATTAATCCTACGGTCTAATGTTATTCCCTTGGGTTTATAATCCCTCAGTTTTTTAATATTAACCTAATGAGTTTAGTAATCCATTGGGTTTATAATATGTTCTATATGGAACATTCTCTTGGAGTCTATTTGTATAAAGTCAGGAGAATGTTCCATATAGATTTCTTCATGCAAGTCCCCATACAAGAAGGTGGATCTAACATCCATCTGATGGGCTTCCAATTTGAAAGAGGCAACAAAGGAAATAACAAGGTGGATAGAGTTCACTTTGCAAACAGGGGAGAAGGTTTCAGTATAGTCAATTCCTTCAACTTGTGAAAATCCCTTAGAAATAAGATGAGATTTATGTTTATCAACTTTTCCATCTGGTCCAAACTTGGTTTTGTAACCCCGTTTGGATCTAACAAATTTTCATCCCTTTGGAAGAGGAACAAGGTCCCATGTATCATTTATTAATAGTGAATGATATTGGACATTCATAGTTGCGTCCCAATCTAGATGGCCTGTAGATTCTGTAAAGGTTTCAGGATCATAATTTTCTTAAGGTTGAGCGAGTAAAGAAGAGTCTATATCAAACTAAGAACGTGTATGATGCTGAATTGTAGGATCACCTTCAAGAGCACCTGCTTCATCTTGAGTAGCACGGACCCATTTTGGAAGTTGAAGGAGGATCCCGAGAAGGTGTGGGAGGGTTGTCATCCTCGTTTTCATCATCTGAAGAAGAAATATTTCATAAGTAGAAGAGATAGTTAGAGGTCGCACATCCACTGAACTAGGCTCGTAGGCTGATATATTTTTAGAAAATTTTACATCTCCTCTAATGATAAATTTTTTTGATTTAGGTGGAAGAAGTCTATATCCTTTGACATCTTCAGAATATACAAAAAATACATTTTTCACTCTTATATTCTAAGCCTTTATGTTTCTCATCTGGAATATGGGCCCATGCTTCACTTCCAAAAACACGAAAGTGACTTACATCTGGTTTAATTGAGCGCAATGCTTCTTCTGGACTGATATCCTTTAGAAACTTCGTAGGAGTGTGATTTACTATGTAATTTTCACAGTTAATTCCTTCTGCCCAAAAATTAAGACTAAGTCCTTTAGATTGAAGCATACAATTAGCCATTTCCGTTAAGGTGTGATTCTTCCTTTCAGCTACACAATTTTGTTGTGGAATATATGGAACAATATGTTGCAATTGAATTCCATGCTCAATGCAAAAGTTGATGAATTTGTTGTTAACATATTCTCCACCATTATTAGATCTTAGCTTAAGAATTTGATGTCCAGATTGTTTCTCAACAAAGGCCTTAAAGGCCAAGAAGCTGTTAAAGACTTCACTCTTGAGTTTTAAGAAGTATAGCCAAGTGTGTCTAGATAAATCATCAATGAAAGTTAAGAAATGATTGTAGCTAGAGAATGAAAAAATTGGAAGTCGACCACATAAGTTACTATGCACAAGCTATAAAGGGGTTGAAGCGTCCCAACAGGCACATTTTTCAAAACTACCCTGATGATGTTTTCTGAGTTCACATCTAGAAAAAACCCCATCTTTGCAAGATACGATAGGAAGACCTGCCACCATATTTTATTTACATAGATTTTGAAGGGAGTGATAGTTTAAGTGACCAAATCGCTCATGCCAAAGTTTTCTCACTTCATCACTATGAGAAAAAAATACCAAAGGAATACTTGATGACTCAAAGTTGTTAAACTTATACAACCTTGTAGAATCATCAACAATGCCAGTAGCTAAAATATGTCCAGGATCTCTTAGGTCGTTAATTACAATATCATGAGGTGAAAATTCAATGATTTTACCTTCACCTAAATGAATTATCTGATATATAGATATAAGGTTGCATGATAAGGTAGGAACACATAATACATCATTAAATTGACCATTGTCTAGATGAATAGCTCTAGACCCTACAACACTAAGAGATTTATCATCACCAACATATATACTTTTCGTGTTACAATCATTTAAAGTAGAAAGCATGGCTTTGTTTTTGGCCACGTGATAAGAAGCTCTAGAAACAATGAGCCACTCATGATAATGAGAAGAAGTAGGTACATTTAGTGCATAACCAGACCGAAATGCTTGACAACCACATGAAAAATGTGATATTCCTAAATATGAAGTTGATGTTGAAGAGTGCTCCAAATGGATGTTATACTTATTCATTGCTTCTTCCAAGGCTTCCATCTTCTTAAAGAATTTGTATTCTAAGTGGCCATCTTGATTACAAAAGTTCCAATGTCTATGAGTCTTCTTCCCTTTGTTTTTATTTGCCTTATCATTTTTTTGAATCGATTTTCGATTTTGAGATTGAAATTGCTTAGGACCCTTGTTTGGTTTAGGACCATTCTATTTGGGATACTGCATATTAGGAGTTTTCAAATTTGGTTGTTGCTGGGCTGCTAAGGCTTTCTTAGAAGAGTTTCCAGTATTAAGAAGACCAATATGTAAGGGTTTTCTTGTTCTCTTATTAAATAATCACAAAAGGCATCAAAAGAGGGGGACTTGTAGGCTTGTCCTTGAGAAATAAAGGTTTCTCTAGTAGAATTGAAGGTGGAAACAAACACAGAGTATGCTAGCCCGAACTTCGTAAGAATGGAATAGATAAGGCTACCATCTTATTTCTTAACATTATCACCTTCCAAGAGAAGTATAAGGGTCTTGAATTTTGACAAAAAATGTTCAATAGAAGAAAAATTATTGGGGTCCAATGTAAGAAACTCATTTTCAAGTTGATGAGCTCTAATTTCATTTTTAATTCCAAAAACTTTATTGAGTTGTTACATTGTTTCATCAGGGGTGTCAAGTTTTGTGATATGGAATCTAAGGTCTAGAGAAATAGACATCCCTATCAACCCATGTGCTTGATCTTGCTTATTTTCCCATTTGGCTTTCTTATCTTCATCTTTAGGTTTATAATCTTAGCCTAAGACTATTCTATAAGGACCTTTACTTCTATGTAAATACATAATGTAGGAAAACCATTGGAATTATTAGTGTTGTCAAGAATAACTTGGCATGGACTTTACATTTTAATAGACATTGAAATTGCAGATGTTGAAACATGGACTTTACATTTTAATAGACATTGAAATTGCAGATGTTGAAACTAAGTGTTCTAATGGAAAGATCTTGAAAAATTAGGCCAATTCAAAAAAACAGCTCTGAAAACAACTTCCAGATGAAGAAGTTATGATTTTTTGAAGAAAAGATGTTGAACATACCAATGAAGTACGTGAATGTTTGGAAGTGAATGATAATGTTATATTAAAAAAAAAAAATCTCCCCCTTTCCAAACTTAATCTAATTAGCTCATTTTTTGAAAAATATTACTCTATTGGATGCACTTTTATAAATAAGTGAAAGTCACTTTTACAATGGTAATTTATGAGCTACCCACTAAATTGTAACTTAAACAAAAGATAAAGTGACTTTATAATTATAAGTGACTCATGTTTTATAATGGGTGAGAACACTTTTACATAAAGTAACTTTAAAACATAAGTTACATGGTGTTTTTGGAAAATTAACTCAACAAAAGAAAGACTTGAACCAAGACCTCTATTCTCATAAAGTAACTTTGGACCAAGTGAGTTTGTTTAAAAGATTAGCAATCGCTTTGGTTTATAATATTAATCCTTTAGGTTTATGGTCTTTAATTCCTTTGGTGTATATATATATTAGTTTCATATAAGGTTTATATATTCTTATTATAGATATATATATATTATATATATATATATATATATATTATATATATAATATATTATATTATTATAATTCATTCTCATAGTTATATTTGATACCATAATATAATCAACATAACGTAGCAATTGTTTATTATTAATAGTACTTATTTATCTCCCCATCATTTTTATATGGTATATTATATATATAATATTAAGAATATAATAAACTTATATGAACTAATATATATACACCAAAGGGATTAAGAATATAAACCTAAGGATTAATATTATAAACCCAAGGGATTATTAACATTATAAAATCAATCCATCAATATCATAATCTCGAGAAATTAATCAACCTAAGGGATTAATAAAACAAAGAGATTAATAAACCCAAGATATTAGTATTATAAACCGAGCGGATTAATAAACCCAAAGTATTAATAAAAATAGTAGGGTTAATATTACAAACCATAGGATTAATATTAAGCCCAATAATAAAAACCCTAATATTATAATCCCAATATTAAACACTAAAATTTTAAAGATAATATTAAACACAATATTAGAAACCTAATATTTGAAACCCTAATATTAAATCCCAATTTTCTAATGTCACATTATAACATTGAATAAATTTCAATGAAATATAACATTTCAACAACCATTATTAGATTGGTTATTGCATTGAGACAATCTTTTCCACAATGCAATGATGGACAAATTTACAGACGAATGTGACATTTGACCATGATTGACCATGATTTACCATGGTTGACAATGAGTGACAATGGTTTACCATTGTTGACAACAATTGACCGTGGTTCATTTTCATATTAAGACAATATTTGTCTAGTAATATGAACCCTTAGATTAATAAACCCAAAGGATTGATATTATAAACCCAAGCGGTTAATATTAAAACCCTAATGGATTATAAACTCGAGGGAATAATATTAAACTCGAGGGATTAATATTATAAACCCAAGGTATATAAACATTAAGGTAAATATTAGAAACCCTAAAATAAACATGGTTAACTATGGTTTACCATGGTTGATTTTCATATCGAGCTAATATTTGCAACAATGTGACGTTGGACCATCATTGACCATTGTTGATTATGGTTCATTTTCATATTAAGACAATCTTTGTGATAATGTGACATTGGAACATGGTTGACCATGGTAGACCATGGTTGATTTTCATATTCAGACAATATTTCTCATAATGAGAAAGATTATCTCCATATCATAAACCCAAGCAATTAATCAACCTAAGGGATTAATAAACCCAATGCATTAGTATTATAAATCTATGCGATTAATAAACCCAAGGGATTAATATCATAAACCCAAGGGATCAATATCATAAACCCAAGCAATTAATCAACGTAAGGGATTAATAAGCGTAAGAGATTAATAAACCCAAGGTATTAGTATTATAAACTTAAGTGATTAATAAAACAAAGGGATTAATATAAATAGTAGGGTTAATATTACAAACCCTAGGATTAATATTAAACCCAATAATAAAAACCCTAATATTATGATCCGAGTATTAAACTGTAAAATTGTAAATTTAATATTAAACACAATATTAGAGACCTAATATTTGAAACCCTAATATTATACCCAAATTTTATAACATCACACTACAACATTGAATAAATTTCAATGAAAGATAACATTGCAACAAACATTATTAGATTGATTATCGCATTGAGACAATGTTTGTCACAATGCAATGCTTGACAAATTTTCAGACCATTGTTGAGAATAGTTGATCATGGTTCAATTTAATATTAAGACAATATTTGTCTAGGAATATGAACCCTTAAATTAATAAACCCAAGGGATTGATATTATAAACCCAAGGGGTTAATACTAAAACCCCAAGGAATTATAAACCCAATGGAATAATATTAAACCAAATGGATTAATATTATAAACCCAAGGTATATAAGCACTAAGATAAATATTATAAACCCTAAAATAAACATGGTTAATTGTGGTTTACCATGGTTTATTTTCATATTGAGCTAATCTTTGTCACAATGCAGCATTGGACCATCATTGACCATGGTTGATCATGTTGATTTTCATATTGAGACAATATTTGTCATAATGTGACATTGGACCATGGGTTGAGTTTTACATTTACACAATCTTCTCACAATGATGCAATGGGACTATGGTTGACAATCGTTGACAATGATTTATAAACAAAGAAATTTTTATCAAACATTTTGATATATTATAACCCTATGAATAATATTTAACCTAGGAATATGAACCCTATGGATTAATAAGCCCAATGGATTAATATTATAACCAAGAGATTGATATTATAAACCCAATGGAATAATAAATCCAAGGGGTAAATACTAAAATCCCAATTGATTATAAACCCAAGGGAATAATATTAAACACAAGGAATTACTATTATAAATGCAAGGTAAATAAACCCTAAAATAAATATTATAAACCATAAAATAAACATGGTTGACTAAGGTTTACCAAGGTTTATTTTTATACTGAGACGATCTTTTTCACAATGCGAAGTTGGACAATGGTTGATTTTCATAATGACACAATGTGACATAGGACGATGGCTAACCATGATTTAACATGGTCTACAATGATTGACAATGGTTTACCATTCTTGACAATGGTTTACCATTGTTGACCATGGTTAATGATGATTGACAATGGTTCATTTTCATATTGAGAGAATCTTTGTCACAATGTGGCATTGGACCATGATTGACTAAGGTTGACCATGATTAAAACCCAAGGGAATCTATATTAAACTTAAGGATTAATATTATAAACCCTATGAATAAACCCAATGGTTTACCATTGTTAACTAGAGTTGAATATGGTTGACCATGGTTGATTTTTATATTGAGACAAACTTTGTCATAATGTGATGCTGGATGATGGTTGAAAATGATTATAAACCTAAAGGTTTTATATTAAAACCTATGTATTAATATTATAAACCGCTACGAATAATATTATACCCTATGAATATGAACCCTTAGATTAACAAACCCAATAAATTGATATTATAAACCCAAGGGAATAATAAATGCAAGGTCTTAATACTAAAATCCCAAAGGATTACAAACCCAAGTGAATAATATTAAGCCCAAGGAATTAATATTATAAACCCAAGGTAAATAAACCATAACATAAATATCATCATTGGCCATGGTTGATTTTCTTATGGAGACAATCCTTGTCACAAGGCGATGATGCAACATGGTTGACCATGAATATTATATTCAAGGGATTAATATTATAATTCCAAGGTATACAAAGCCTAAAATAAATATTATAAGCCCTAAAATAACCATGGTTGAATAAAATAAATAAAAGTTGACTATGGTTGAAATGGTTGACCATGGTTGACTATTGTTTCAAGATTTATGAGATTTATATTAAACACAAGTATTAATCTTATGAACCATATGAATAATAGTATACCCTATGAATATGAACCATTAGATTAATAAAAGCAAGGGATTTATATTATAAACCCATGGGAATAATAAACCTAAGGGATCAACACTAAACTCCCAAGGTAATAATATTACACACAATGCATAAATATTATAAAGCCAAGATATCTAAACCCTAAGATAAATATTGTAAACCCTAAAATTAAGATAGTTGACCATGGTTGACAATGATTTGTTTTCATATGCACACAATCTTTTGTCACAATGCTATGTTGGACCATGGTGGACCATGATTATAAACCAAGGTGATTTATATTAGACCAAGGATTAATTCTGGAACCCTAATATTTTATAAACTCAATGGAATAATATTAGACCCAAGGGATTAATATTATAAACCTAAGCTATATAAACCCTATAATAAATATTATAAACCCTAAAATAAACATGGTTGACTAAAATAAATATGGTTGAATAAGGTTGATTATGGTTGAGAGTAATATTAAATCCAAGGGATGAATATTATCAACCCAATTCAATTAATTAAATCCATGGGATTGATATTAAACGTAAGGATTAACATTATAAACCCTATGAATAATAGTACACCCTAGGAATATGAACCTTTAGATTAATAAACCCAAGGGATCAATACTAAAAACCGAAGGGAATAATATTATAGTCAATGGATAAATATTATAAATCTAATCTATATAAACCCTAAGAGATATACTGTAAATGCTAAAATTATCATGGTTGACCATGGTAGATTTTCATATTGAGACAATCTTTCTCACAATGCAGTGTTACGACATGGTTGACCATGGATATTAGACCCAAGGGATTAATATTATAAACCTAAGGTATATAAACCTTAAAATAAATATTATAAACCCTAAAATAAACATGGTTGACTAAAATAAATATGGTTGATTATAGTTGACTATTGTCGACCATGGCTAGCTCCCGTTGACTATGGTTGGGAGTAATATAAAACCCAAGGGATGAATATTATCAACCCAATTTAATTAATTAAATCAATGAGATTAAACCCAAGTATTAATATTATGGACCATATTAATAATAGAACATGTGATGAATATGGACCCTTAGATTAATAAACCCAATGGATTGATATTATAAACCAACGAGAAGTAAACCCTAAAATTATCATGGTTAACCATGGTTGATTTTCATATTGAGACAATATTTGTCACAATGCGACATTGCAACATGGTTGGCAAAGGATATTATATCCAAGGGATTAATATTAAACCCAAGGTATACAAACCCTAAAATAAACATGGTTGACAAAAATAAATATGGTTGACTATAGTTGACTATGGTTGACTATAGTTGACTATGGTTGACCATGGTTGACTATTGTGTGGAGTAATATTAAACCCAAGGGATGAATATTATCAACCCAATTTAATTAACTAAATCAATGGGATTTATATTAAACCCAAGGATTAATATTATTGACCCTATGAGTAATAGTATACCCTAGGAATATCAACCCTTAGATTCATAAACCCAAGGGATCAATACTAAACACCCAAGGTAATAATATTACACACAAGTGAAATAAACCAAGATATATAAGCCCTATGATAAATATTTTAAACCCTAAAATTATCATGGTTGATTTTCATGTTGCGACAATCTTTGTCACGATGTGATGTTGCAACATGGTTGACCATGATTTATTTTCATATGCATGCAATCTTTTATCACAATAAAATGCTTGACCATGGATCATTTCATAATGAGAAAATATTTGTCACAATGTGACGATGGACCATGGTTGACGATGATCATAAACCAATGGGATTTATATTAGAGCAAGGATTAACATTATAAATCCTATGAGTAATGTTAAGCCCTATGAATAATAACCCTTAGATTAATAAATACAAGGGATTCGTATTAGAAACCAAAGGGATTAATACTAAAAACCCAAGGGAATAATATTTAACCCAATGGATAAATACTATAAACCCAAGGCATATAAAACCTAAGATAAATATTATAAACTAAAAAATGGACATGGTTTACCATGCTTGACCATGCTTGATTTTCATATTGAGGCAATGTTTGTTACACTGTGACATTGGACCATGGTTGATCATGATTATAAACCCAAGGGATTTATAATAAACCTGGGATTAATATTATAAATCGTATGAATAAAATTATTCCCTAGGAATACAAAGCCTTACATTAATAAACCTAAGGAGTTGATAGTATAAACCCAAGGGAATAATAAGCCGAAGGGATTAATTCTAAATCCCAATGTGTTTATAAACCTAAGGGAATAATAGTTAAACCCAAGGGATCAAAATATTACAAGATAAGATATATAAATACCTAAAATTAAAATTAAATAAACGCCTCAAATAAGACCTAGTTCATTAAAATAAATGTCGTGTAACCATATGGTTTCACCCAAAATTTTAAGAACATTGAGTTATGGTGACCTATAGAATATAATAATCTGAAAATATTAATCCTTGGATTGTATTAAGTCACTAGGTTTTATAAATATTAATCAAATACAGAGAATGTTATTAAACAATGATTATGTATTGTCTTAACCGATCGTTATTAATAGTTTGTTTAGTTAATAATCCATTGTTTTCACCATATTCATTATATTAATGATAATTTTATTTATCATATTTTTAAATATATTTAATTAGTCTTATAATAATAACATTATAAATTTAATAATACTAGTATTTAAATGTTATTCTAGATGAATTTATAGATATTCTAGAAGGTTTATTTTTTTAAATATTTAAATAACCTAGAAAAGTTTAAATGGTGGAGATGTACTATATGAGTTTTTTTTAATCTTATTCTATGCAATTCCTTCATTGCTGCAAATATATAATATATATATATATACTAATATATACACGTATTGATATATATAACCAGTCTGGTAAATATTGATTTAGCTTTAACATTAAACGCTAGGATTAGTATTATAAACCCTATGAATTATATTATACCCTAGGAATACAAACCCTTACATTAATAAACCTAAAGGATTGATACTATAAATCAAGGGAATAATTCTAAAAGTTTATAAACCCAAGGGAATAATATTAAACCCATGGGATTGATATTATAAAACAAAGGTATATAAATCCTAAAATAAAAATTATAAACCCTAAAATAAACCTAGTTCACTAAAATAAATATAATTGACTATGGGTTGACTACAATTTTATAACATTGATTATGGTGACTACGAAATTAATAAACCAAAAAGACTAAATCCTTAGATTTATTAATCACTTAGCTTTATAATATTAATGAAATAAAAAGATGTTATTAAACATGATTAATATTGTATTAATGATGTTATTTAATATTTTTTAATTAATAATATTATTTTTCAAATTCATTATTATTATTATTATTATTATTTTATTATAAATTTATAATGAACTAGTATTTAAAATGTTATTTTTTTTAAATATTTTATTAACTTAAAATGTAAATGGTGGAGATTGCATATGAGTTTTTTTATCCTATTTATGAATTCTCCATTGCAATTTATAAATAAAATCACTAGTACATTGGATTTAGTTTTAAGTTTATCATATAAAACTGTTTGTTTCTTATTTTGATGATGAGCAACACTGGAGCTTTTCTGCTATTTTGATGTTTAGCAACACTGAAGCAATAGGTTGAATTTGTATCATAGTTTGTTTCACACCTTTCCATTTTCTTTGTTGATGTATTTGATTCTATTTTACATTCTATGTTATTCACAATAATCCTCATTTATTTAAAAACGCAACTCCAAAAAAATTTCTCACCAATTTAAAAACACGACTCTAACATAATTTCCCATCATTTCATTTAGTTATACAATCCTAGATTTTTTATTTTTTATAAAATGGATGTTTCAGATTTGATTTGGAGCTGACATTTCTTCATTTAATTTAATTAAGACAAAAAGGGGTGAGATTTTAGAGAGGCATGCATCTTGCATGTTTCAAAGAAAATTAGCTATCATTTAAATTAAAAATCAAAACCAAAATCAGTCGACCGATTTCTGCCTCCCTTCATTTTTGTTTGGTTTCAATTCAGACGTAAAGAATCATGAGGCATGAAAGAATCTAGACAATTCCATTGCATGATAGTAGAGAAATTCTTAGGTTGTGATTTATGGTACACATCACGATCTCTCATTATGCATGATGATATTTAAGTTCCTTCTTACATTTTCCTTTTTGAAAATTATTGGCTTGGACTGCAATTGTAGTCCATGAACAACATAGTGAGAAAATCAACACACTTTGGAGGATATGTTTGTGGTTTTCAAGGATAAAAGATTCCTATCTAAATATTTTTAATCCTAATGAAATTTCAATATACACATTTGTGCATACCAACTAGGTCATTTTTAATGTGCACACACACACACAATATTTGTATTATTGAACACCGAGATTTTTACATTCAACCCACTCCATATGTTATAGCATCCCTGCCTTCCCTTAATTCAATTACACTTAGGGTTTTTCTCATCGAAAATATTTTCATATTTACTATTCACATGTTATTGTGAAATGTCTGGAAACTATATTACCTATTGTGAATAAATAGTTGTTTCAAAAGGTTGTAAATGTTGATGAACATGATGCAGTAAGGATTTAGTTTACAACAAGATTTATATCAATAGCATGGGGCATAACCATTTTTGTATTTTCTAAGCACTTAGTTAATGATAAAATTTTAATTTTCTTTGTAATTGAACTTAAAAATATGGAAGCGGGCCAATGAGCTTTTATAAAATGAAAATATAGTGTGATTTGAATCCAGATGCCAAGGTAAATTATAAAACTCCTTCACTTGTTTTAGATTTATAAATATTTAATTGTTCTAGAATATCCATTTCATTGGAAGAAGAGCATATGGATTGTATGGATAATCTGGTTGGGAAGCTTCAAAGTTTCTGGGGCACTATGTACACTCTAAAGGACTCAAACTCGGAATATATTTTGTTTCTAGGAAAATGTAAATCAAATATTAGATAAATTAAAACCATTCATTAGATATAAA
This sequence comes from Pinus taeda, assembly GCA_000404065.3. Classification (NCBI taxonomy): domain Eukaryota; kingdom Viridiplantae; phylum Streptophyta; class Pinopsida; order Pinales; family Pinaceae; genus Pinus; species Pinus taeda. The sequence continues at coordinate 20,719 of APFE031258306.1, forward strand.
AAATATGATTCATTCTGGTTTTATTTGTGCCTTCAAATTAATTTTGTGCATGCAATCCTCGCATGTTTTTTTATAGATATCAAATATTAGACATGCAGAAAAACATGGCAAGTTCCCTTGGATACCAGGAACAATATTCCTTTGTAGTTGTATCTAGTCTATGCAACATTGATGTTGAACTTTGATGGAAAATTAGAGGTACCCAAAAATGAGTGAAACTCTTAGTAATGATATACGAAAATATGGAACCATGCCTGGTTGGTTTTGTTGGGTTTGTTTCTCTATAACTTCGCATTCACTATGAATTCTTGTGAGAGAAGGTTGAGAACAGTTGGCGTTAACAAAGTTGAGATAATTTGAGGATCTGTATGCGAACTTTCATTAAAAGATAATGAGTGTGTAAAACTAATTGGTATCTTATTCACCCAGTGAGTCTGGATCCCCCCTTGAAGTATTCCACTGCTTGCGTGGAGAAACAGTTTTCCTTCCATATGAAATTTGTCACATGAAGCTATCCATTTAATCATGAAACACTTGACTGTTGGCATTCTCCTCCACTAGTGGAACAAAAAAAATCCAAATCGACTCCTTCATTTCAATATTTCAAATCAAATTGGTGTTTGCTAAATGGATGGGACCTTGTGGGAGTCTATTGGCTTTCAGAGTGCACTCTCATATGACGTCACAAGTTCAAGCTTAGTATTCATGCCCCTCTTCTTTCGCAGATGTTTCCAACAAGCTCAGTGTTGCTTTGGCCAAGGAGGAGCAACTATGTAGTTTTTTTATTATTTGGGTAAAGAAACAAAAACAATTAGATTCTATTTGATTATTGTGTTGGATTAATTTATCTAAGTGGAAAAATAGTAACGGTGTTTTCAACACATGCTTAGTTAGAAATGGTACTAACTATTAAATTATAAAAAATATATGATAAATAGGTAGAACAGAAATATATTAAAATCAAGGCTATTCCCACACTCAAAATGTAAATTAATCACTAAAATTAAAACTAAAACTAAAATACAATAAAGGTTACAAAATAAAAACATATTAAGTATAATCAAGTTGGTTAGCATCCAATGTCTGCCAAATCATGAAAAGCTTAGAATATAGTAAGAGTTTAGTATTGTAACCTTTATTTACTGAGATTGGATCTCACGATTTGATGGTCCTATGCTCGAGCCTTCCTTATATATTATAATTACAAAATAACAACAAAAAAATTAAAAAAATTATTATAATTACACTGGCTTTCATGTACAATCTAAATAAACCTAATATCCCAACACAAGACTGGTAAGGCGATATATGACTGAGTATATAAAACTTCACTTGCTCCTCCTAGCCAAAGGAACACTTCGCTTTTTGGAAACATCCGATAAAGAAGAGAGGGACATGAATACAGCTTGAAGTTTTCATGCCATATGAGGGCCCACTGTAAAATCCAATTGGCTAATCCCACAAGGTCCCATCCATTTCGCAAACATTGATTCAATTCGAATTATTGAATTGAAGTAGTGGATTTGGAGTACTTTATTCCATGAGTGGAGAGTCAAGTGTTTCATGATTAAATGGTGGGATAAATTCATGTGCCACATTGGGAATATGGAAGAAAAACAATGGTTCTATTCTATATTGTTTTATATACCTTTTATTTTATTTTTTAATATTATTTTTGTTAATTTTTATAGATAAATGAGAGGCACAATAAAATTTTAATCATTATTTAGTAAAAAAATCAATCTAAGTAGCCTTTAAACACCTAATTTAAATATGAAAGGAAATTATGGCCTTTAATTTCATTTATTAATGGAGTCGCTACTATGAGAAGCATTTTAGATGAAAAAAATTAAAATGGCCAACTCCAATAGGGGATGCCCTATTGATTTTAACCTAATTATTATTCCATCATTTATTAATAGTTGTAACACTTATTTAATAGTTATAATATATGTTCATACCTGTATTATATGGAAGAATCCTATGTAATACAATGTATACATTTGTTTTGATGTTTGTAGCATTGATTGTAAATGTTTGTGGTTTTTAACTTTGAGCGATGAAATGCCTCTATTTTGGGGGGGTTTGGAGTTTCCACACAATTTCAAATAGAAAATATCTGAAACATCACCTGGATTTACATGTTCGTAAGAGAACTTCGAATGTGATCACTCCTAGGGTTTCAACACCATAATGTTTGGGAGGAAATTTTCACCTTCTCTGTGATTTTCCCTTTTGGTATATAGAGTTTGAGATATTGCATTCGACTTTTAAAATTTTAAAGAAAGAGATTTGGGCTTAAATACCTTTTTGGCCTTTTGGTTTTGTAGTACAAATATTTCTTGTAGGGTTTTAGATGACAAACACCATCTTACTTTAGCACCAAGCATGTCGTGGACACAGAGATTGTCTCATGAGGTATCATACATTTTCCCTTATCGCTACATATTTTATCTGTATGTTTTGTTTTAGGGTATAAGTCCTCAAATTTCTCCTCGACATCTCCATTCTTCCTCTCAAATAATGTCTCTATTTATGTAGTGAATGGTTTTAAAAACCCTTTTTCTCAACTATTGCTATGATTATAAGATTTTGGGTCTAAAGACCCTCGTATGCAAAATAAGAAGGGTTTCATTTCTTTGGACCCTTCTTTTTTATGCTAATCATGTCTGCAAGTCAATACTTGAGTTTTAAACATGGGTTATAACCTAATTTAAGGAAATAAGAATTTTATCTTATGAATCCCCTCTTTCTTATTTCTTATAAATTATAACAATTAATGTGAATCCGCTCTTTTCTATTTCTTAGAAATTATAATCATTAATGTCTCTGAGACTCTAGTTTGTATCTATGTATTCTTTTACAAGACAGCCAAGACCTTGATTTCTTTGAAACAAATAGCCAAGGTAAGATTCACCATTAATATTCTTGACTCCTAACAATAAGAAGTTATTGTTAACTTGTTATGAGAGTAGCATGTTTCAACCTATAAATTCTTTATGTTTTGGTTCAAGGTTTTATGGCTCCGCACAAATATTATGTTTCCTTTCGAACAATAAATTTTCCAATAGGTCATTCAAGCTATGATTGGCTCAAGACCCTAATATATATTCACAGTCACATATACTCAGTTCAAATATTTGTTTTATGGCTTAATTAGAATATAGGATACTATTTGAAACTTCTATGCTACCTTCTAACAAGTATGTGCTCCAACTCTAGTTTTTCCTCAGTTCGAAAATTTTGTGATACCCTCCCTCATATGATTCTCTTAACACCACCTTCCTTTTATAAGTATGGGAAGAATATGGAAGGGAAATCATTTGATATTAGCTATAGTTATTTCTTTAGAAGTTTATATATATTTTTGTTTCAAATAATTGTTGAAGACTTTTTTTTTTCAACTTAAGGTGATTTTCTTTTTCTCAACATATGATTAGTCTTAATGCTTATCAACAACTGTAGTGTGTTACATAGTTTATTAGGTTGCATTAACTTTTAATAAATTTAAAAAATTAGATTCATGCCACCTCGCTCCCTGCCCACCAATTTCCTTGGGATTTAAGATTATTCTAATTAAATGGGGAAATTAATATATAAATAAATTTTATTTTGCAAAATGGTCCATTTTATAATAAGATGTGTAATTCTTTTTTTCTCAAATTAAATTATATTGGTTCCACATGGGTTCGGGCACACCAATTTCCTAGGGATTTGAGATTATTCCAATTCTATTAAGTTTATATTCTAATTAGATGGGGAAATTTATATATAAATAATTTTAATTAGAAAAATGAACCATTTTACAATAAGATGTGTAATTCCTTTTTTTTCAAGTGAAATTCGACTTGTAACCTTTTTATACATGGTTAATCACGTAAATGTTCATATTAATAAATCATTTTTTTGTGTTGCAATAGTTTTTTTATATTTATAAATCCTTCAGCAATATCAACCACATTAATATATTTAATGTGGTTATATTAGTTTATTAACTGAAAATTCAACTTCCTTTAACTTATTATTGGACATTTAAATAATCATTTTTTTAGCTCCAAAATGTGACTGAGTGACTCCTTTGGAGATGTTTAATCACTAAAAAAACATTCTATTTATTTTGGGATACCTAAACCTTTAGTTATACATGGTTTATAATTTGAAACAATTATTTATAAATTATTGTGTTCTAAATAGTTTTTTTTTAATCTCCTTTAGTTATACATTGTTTATATTTGAAACAATTATTTAAATAATATATTGTGTTCTAAATATTTTTTTTATCTCTAATTCTAATGGATTGATATATTTTTTTCAAATAATAATTTTGGATGTGTTGTTTAGAAATGTACCTTAGTCTTTGTAAAAAATATGATGACTGTGTTTTTACATAATTCCTCAACCTTAAATTTCTAATATTATATTGTATAATAATATAGTTTTTTAAATTATTTACAATAAATTAATAATTTTTTTAAACAATTTTATAATTTAATTTTAAAAATTATAATAATTATTTTAAAAATAAATATAATAAATATTATAATTAAGACTGAGATAGACATAATAACTCTTTTTTATTTCAATGATTTTTTACAATCTTCTTCTGTGCACCATCACACTATATCATCTAGGATAATTATTAATTTAATAGTTTAAATTTTGTATGATTTATTTTTTGTGGGTATATTTTCTAAATTTTATTTTTTGGAATCAAAAGTATGAGTTATGAAATCTACATAACCAATTTTGAAGAGAATTTTCAATTCTAAATTTATTTTCCAATGTTAAATCTATTTATGCATTTAAGAACACAATTTAAATAATAAAAAAACTATGATTTTAACCCAAAAAGACTATGTTTTTAACCACACACAAGAAAGCATTACTAAATTTATATGAAAATGTACATAACATAATAAAGATAAACTCCATTACTATTTCCATCAATAGACATGTCTATTTGAAAATAGGGTTTTCTAAAATTTTAATTTAATTATCAAAAAGTAATAAGTAGATCGTAGGAATTAACCTTTATAAAATACTCATGAAATATTTTTAGAAATAATTGAAGTAGTCTAACTTATTCTTAAGAAAAATTCTGAAGAGATTTTTAAGAACTTTGAGTGTTCTAGGGGTTTCTGAGTGTGCCTAATCCATTTATGCATTCAAAACTATATTTTAAACAACCAAAAATCACATTCTTTATAGAAATTGTTTAGCATATTCTAGTGAAAAAATTTATTTTATATAATGAAATATACTATATGTTAATAATCAAAATAAATACAATTTTTAATAATAATTATAAAAAAATTAAGATTTATTTAGAAATAATTAGATCAATTTTATTTTTCATATTAATTGTTAAAAATCCATAAAATATAATTAAACCTTAAATATATATAAAATATTTTCACTATCATTTTTTTAACCTATAGTCAATAATAATAATTCAAACTCATGTAACCAAACCTATTTATAACTTAAAACTATACATAAATTAAGCTACCTAAAATTTTTTATGTTAATAACATCATATGAGATCATAATTATAAGCAACCTTAATACTATATAACATCGCATAAGCCACGGAGGAAAATTTCATGATATCGCACAAAATCTTACAACTGAAAATAAAGATTATTTCATAGGCCGCCAGCTTTATTGAGGTGACTCGGTGAGCGCCCCAATTGCTTGATAAAGAAGAGAAAGCTAGTAGACTATGGCATGGAGTTTTGATTTTGGGGCAGCGTGAACCCATCATGGCTTCAAAGTCAATGATCAATAAAGAAGAGAAGCTAGTAGGCTCTATCATGGAGTTCTAACATCGAAGAAGCATGATTTGTTGAATTCTTCTCCTCAGAATCAGGTAGAGGTAAGAGACACGAGGCTACAAAACACAATATATTGAGTACTACAATGTTGTGTGAGTACTACAATGTTGTGTGATGATGGTATGTACTGATAATATGTAACAACATGACCGCTCCTGAGCTTGCGGGTTGAATCCAAGCAAGGAACATCGTAAAATATGAAGGTGTCAAATAATGCATGATACAAACTTTTTAGGGCATTGATTGACTTTGTCTGAGCATTTAGTGGTATAAATACAACTCGGAACCAATTATTGGCTTAGATTGACATTTGAGGACAACACTTTTTTGAAGGAGAGGGGCATGTTAGGTCCCTATAATACTAGTGATTCACCATTACTATTGTTGTTGTATCCCTTATTTTTATTGTTGTGCCCCTATTGTCCCCATATTGTTATTATTGTGCTGCATAGAATACCACTATTGTTATTTTTGTGCCTTTATATTATTATTGTTAGGTTAGCTTTGTTTATATTGCGACACCTTAGACTCCTATATATAGGAAGGAGGTTTTGTCATTTGAATCATTAAAGAATTTTTCATTTGTGTAATGTAAAGGAGGTTGCCCCCTCGAAGAGGCTTATTTCTAAGGCATTTATTTATCTTTTCTATCTTTTTGTGAGCTTTCTTCATAACAAATTCTTTGGCATTGAAGGTATGGTCACATCAATTATCATGATTTGTTATTGTTCAATAAACAAAGAATGGTTGAAGGACTCCCTATGTTAAAGAATCTATATGCTTCTTGTGAAGGTTGTGCATTAGGAAAAATTTAAAGAGATGTTCCCCTCTAGTTTTGATAGATGAAGAAGAGATGTATTAGAACTTGTGCATTTTGATGTTTGTGGAGCCATGCAAATCAGATCTCTAGGAGGTTCTTATTATTTTTTATTTTTTATATATGATTGCACAAGGTACGCTTAGGTGTACTTCCTTAGGAAAAAGAGTGATGTATTTGAGTATTTCAAAGAATTCAACAACATGGTAGAGAAGCAAATAGGGAGGTTCATAAAGATCCTTCATTAGATCAAAGGGTAGAATATAGATTGGGGAAATTCCTCAAGTACTGCAAGGATCATGGAATAGTGCAGCGATTTACAATACCCTACAATTCACAACAAAAAATGTTGCAGAAAAGGAAAACATTACATTGGTGGAGTGTGCATGGAGTATGATCAAAGGTAAGAATATCTCAAATGTTTTTTGGGTAGAAGCCATTAATACTTCTATATATTTAAATAAAAGAAGTCGAAAAAGGTATCTTGATCTCAAGACACCATTCGAAGCCTCGTATGGTTATATCATTTGAAGGTATTTGGATATAAGGAATTTGCACATATTCTGAAGGAGAACATAAAGAAACATGATGCTAAAGGTATCAAATGATTTTTTGTAAGATAATTTTTAGAAGTTAAAGCATATAAAATGTTTGATCCATCTACTCACAAAGTATTTGTGAGCAGAGATGTAATTTTCTATGAACAAGCAGATGAAGGCAACAAGGACAACAATTATGAAAAGTGGCACATATTTTCTTATGTTGAGACAATAATGCAAAAGCAGGAGCAGAAAATAGCAAGCAACAAAAGCTTCAAGAAGAATTTAGTAACTTGGACATCACCATCAGTCAGAGCCCACCCAGAGGTGGAGAAGTACCTTCGGAGAACACGGTTGAAGACAATGATGTACGAAGGAGATATACTCGACATAGTCGCATACCTGAAAGGTATAGGTACTATGCCTTGATGACTAGTGTTTTGAATGTCATAAAACAATGACTTTTAATGAAGCTAATCAACATGAAGAGTGGAGAAAAGAAATGGAGAAAGAATATGAATCTATAATTAAAAGAGAAACCTGAGCATTGACTGAATTTCCTAAAGGAAAAGAGCCCATAAGATGTAAATGGTTATACAAACCAAAGTTTAAAGACGATGGAATTATAGATAAATATAGAGCTAGATTGGTGGCAAAAGGGTGCTAACAAAAGGAGGATATTGATTATGTAGAAACATTTGCATGTGTAGATAAATTGAATACTATTAGATTGTTAATTGCATTAAGTACAAAGTACAATTGGAATTTTCATCTATTAGATGTAAAATATGATTTTCTAAATGGTGATTTAAACGAGGTGTATTTGACACAATCGAATAGGTTTGTAAAAAGGGGGTAGGACCATTTAGTTTTCAAATTAAATAAAGCTTTGTATGGGTTGAACCATACACCTATGTCACGATATGAAATGATAGATTACTTCCTTTAGCATGGGTTAATGAGAAGTCAAAACATTCAAACTTTGTATACCAAATTTGATGTAAAGGGGCATGTAGTATTGATTTCTTTCCATGTTGATGACTTAATTATTATAGGAAAGTAAGTCAAACTAATTGATGGAATTATGGTGCAGATGTCACAAGTATTTGAGATGAAATATCTTGTTGAGTTACATTAGTGTCTAGGTATTAAAGTGTGGAGAGATGTTGGTCATACTTTTGTTACTCATGGTAAGTATGTGAGAGAAGTACTTAAAAGGTTTAAAATGGATTAGTGCAAAGCTACTTTTACTCCAATGCAATATAATGTGAAACTTCATTTCGATGATGGCTTAAAGGAGGTAGATGGTACATTATATATACAACTCATGGGAAGTTTGAATTATCTTACTACAACCTAACTTGATTTAGCATACTCTGTTAGTTTGTTAAGTCAATTTATGGCAAGACCTCTAGAAAGCCATTGGAAGATTGATTTTGGTCTTATATATATTGATTCATTTGATGTTGAGGTGGAAATTTACTGAGATTCAGATTGAGTTGGTAATATGGATGATAGGAAATATACTATAGGTTATGCATTCACTATTGGATTTGGAATTGTTTCACGGAGTAACAAGAAGCAACCAACTATCTCATTGTCATATACTTAGGCAAAATATAAACGTTTGTGTGCAATAACTTCTGAAGCGGTTTGGTTGAGGAGAGTTCTTCAATGTGTCGTAGAAGAACAAAAGAAGACCACAATGATCAATATGACAACCATAGCTCAATCAAGTTGGAGAATAATCCTATGTATCATGCAATACCAAAACATGTTGATGCTAAGTTTCAATTTATTAGACAAAAGATAGAGTCTAAGGAAAATTTGCTTGAATGTTGTAATAGTTGTGAAAATGTTGCTGACATTTTCACAAAGCCCCTTGGGAAGATGAAATTCAAATTGTTTAGGGAGATCGTAGGTGTGAAGATCAATACTCTCTCCATTAAGGTGGAAACTTATAAATAATGGACAAAGGTTGTTTTGTTGTTTCTATTATGTTCTAAGATTAGATTTAGATCTTATTTTCTAGAAGATTGTTGATGTAACCATTTATATTTGTGTATATTTGATTGTTTTAATCAATGAAAGCATTGCATTGCCACGTGAGTGTTGTGGGTTCATTAACCTATTTTGTCTTTTTATTTTTAATTAAAACACTAATGTAGCAATAGTGAAGTTCAATGGTTTGAATACTTAATTATGTGTTGCAAAAACCCTGTGCTAGAATATAAAACCATAACCAAATGACCTCAATATCCTAGAATTGATGAAACAAGAGAGGTATTACAGAAAATATGACTTATTACCTTATTAGAGCAACCCGTGTGTTCTCTGCAAGTGCTAAGATTGAGGCATCAAGGTTTCTCTCAGCGTCGGAAAGTCAAATTAGAAAACCTCATAACAAAATCTTAAACAACAGGCCATAAGAGTAGTCCCTAACACTTCCTCTAATGGTGAGTGGCTGATTGTTGATGCCCATTCGTTGCCCTTTCTTTCTGTGGGCTACATTGGTGGTGATTCAATTCAAGCAAAACCCCACCACATGCTAACATTCCCCGGGGCTGAAGCCTGCACCTGTTGTGGCCTCCTTTTCATCCAATGGTCCCAATCGAAACACAATATGAAGTCATTCAGTTGCCGTCGCCTCATGATATCATGGATTAGGCACCAACAAATCCTACACCACCACAGTTGGGGCAAATGTTGGAGCACCATAGAGGGTCACCGAAATGCTACAAGGACCATCGATGGCAGGCACAAAATCAACAAAATATTCTCCTCGCAAGAACAATTCTCCTGCGCTTCGGTCGAATGTAGCGGAGAAAATGCCTAAAATTCTCAAAACCAAACGATGATGTAGCCAGTATAATTTCTTGCAGAAGAATGGAGGTGCCAGATGACTTTTGCCGTTTAATTTTTGTTTTTTGTTTTTTTTTTAAGACCATTAAAGAAAAGGTTAAAATATAAAATTAATAAGTTAAAATATAAAATTAGTTTTTGTTTTGTCTTAAACTTTTATTTAAAACAATTAAAAAGTTGAAATATTAAATTAGGTATTTAAGAGGAAATGTCGATTTCGTCGTAAATAAACCTCTTAATATTTAAACAACTCTCTCTTGTGCAGTAGTGATCCCACAAAATCATACAACCAACCATCCAAGATTAATATCATTTAGCCCGCTGCCAGCTTTGTTGTGGCGACCTGCACAGTTGGACAGTCGATTGCTTGATAAAGAAGAGAAGGTAGTAGGATTTAGCATGGAGTTTTGACTTTGGGGCAGCGTGATCCATTCATGGTTTTAAAGTCAATGATCAATAAAGTGAGAAGCTAGTAGGCTCTAGCATGGTGTTCTGATATCGTAGCAGCGTGATTCGTTGAATTTTTCTCCTCAGAATCAGGTAGAGGTAAGAGATGCTAGGCTACAAAACGTAATATATTGAGTACTAAAATGCAACGTGACGATGGTATGTACTGATAATATTTAACAACATGACCCCTCCCGAGCTTGCGGGTCGAATCCGAGCAAGGAACACCGTAAAATACACGCATACGAACTTTTTAGGGCAAAGATTGACTTTGCCTGAGTATTTAGTGGCATAAATACAACTCAAAGGAATCACTGGCTTAGATATAGAATTTATTATAGCCTACATCTATTAAGCCTAGTTCATTAAACATGGCAATTAAGCGTTTTATATTTTTACAATTCCGAAGCGTTTCTATGCCCAAGTTTGTAGCATATGTAATTTCGATGAATGAAGATGATAATATGTGACATATGTTTGAAAAGGAATTGCAGAAAATTTCAATGAAAGTGAATGAGAATATGTGACGTCTGTTTGATAAGGAATTACAAAAACCAAACCGCTATGTTAGGTCTTTGATACACAATCATCTTTGTTCCATGGATGGCGGAAGCGTAAGGGAGACCGCGTGAGATTGCTTCAGACAAGACGTGTTTTCGGGTTAGACAGTATGAACACTTTTATCTGGATTGTAGATTTTCCTTTGCTTCATTTTACTCTTGGGCATTGACTATTAGAATTTGAAATATTTTAGAATTGTATTTGAGAATTCTCAATCCAGATAAGTTCAAAAGACATGACATAAAGTAACCTATGACTTCTGAATTTAATTTGATTTTAAATCTCAGAAGTAATTTGCTCAGATCCATGGAATTCCTAATATTTTAACCTCTGTCCACTATGGGCGGACAACGGTAACTTTTATTCGACGAATGCCATTCACCGACCCAGATACTGTTATAGACATCTATAATTAGCTGGAGCTTCGCATACATCATTGTAAATATTCAGTAGTAAACTTCACTACTATTATCTCCCATCTCAGGATTTTGAGTACTAGCTCAGCCAACGATCAACTCCGAGCTGTCATCCAAGGCGACAACTTTGGCAGCAATAGATAGTCTTTCAGGCGTTATGATTGAGGTTTCCGGGATCCATATTTCTAAGCAGATTAATCATTTAAATGACTCGTATTTTCTGTTTTTTTTTTAATGTCGGTTTGTAGGGAGATGAAATGGCCAAGACTGTGCGCCATAAGGCCACCCTCTTTGCCCTATTATTTTGTGCCTTATTTGGGGTTGTTGGGTTGTAATAAGTTGTTTTTAGTGTGAGGCGACAACTTTGGCAGCGATAGATAGTCTTTCAGGCGTTATGATTGAGGTTTTCGGGATCCATATTTGTAAGCAAATTAACCATTGAAATGACTCGTATTTTCTGTTTTTTTAATGTCGGTTTGGAGGGAGTTGAAATGGCCAAGACTGTGAGCGATAATGTGTTTTATTATTTTGTGCTTTATTTGGGATTGTTGGGTTGTAATAACGAGTTGTTTTTAGTGTGATTTTTTAGATCTTTTAATTATGTTGGAGTTATGTGGAAAATTTAAGGTCAAATTTTGATTTTAGATTTTTCTCTCTGAAAAACCTAGAAACCTAATATAAGGATTACTCATCAAATTTGTGATTTCTATAAATTTCTCTCAAATTTTAGAAAAAAAACCACATAAGAAACTTCAAAAAATTCTTACTAAAAACAACTACTACATTAAGCTACAACCTTGCTGTGGGCTATTACAATACTACTTATCCAGACCCGGAACCGAACCCACATTGTGGTGGTGAGAAGTGCGTTCCTCAACTTTCCTGAAATAACCGCTAAAGCTTATACGGTTGCATTTCTCCGATTGTTTTGTCAGTGTACGTATCGAAATTACATTTAGTAATGTAAATTAATGAGGTTTTTGAAATACTGATTTGGAGCTCCTGCACTTTCAGTTCCGTTCACATCGACTCCATTACTGGCCAGTTTGTAGCGGAGAAAGACTCTGCGGGACTCTGCGGCTAACAATCCCAGTCTTGGACGATTTGACGTGATTGACGGAGACAAATTACAAATAGAGGCTGTCTGCCCAACGAAGGTCTCCTGTGCAGATATACTCGCATTTGCGGATAGAGATAGTGCATCACTGGTATTCGTCTGAAACACCACGCATGACTACCACTGAATTAATTATAGCATGGCATAAAAGCAATGGTCGATGCTTTCTTATTATGAATCATAATCGATCGCAGACATCTCCCATTCCCCTCTGCAGGGTTGTTCCGGCTGGAAGAAAGCATGGAAATACTTCACTAGCTTCCAACATTGAGGAAACCTACCTCCCCCTACCTTCAATGTAACCCAGCTAACTCAGATATTTGCTGCCAAAGGCCTGTCCCAGAACGAGATCGTTATATTCTCCAATGTGATTGTTCAATGTAACCCAGCTAACTCAGATATTTGCAGCCAAAGGCCTGTCGCAGAACGAGATCGTTATATTCTCCAATGTAATTGATATAGGTCTATAGGTTGGTATAGGCATGTCCCAGAACGAGGTCCTTATATTCTCCAATGTGATTGATATAGGTCTATAGGTTGGCATAGAGGAAGCATATCTTTAATCACGTAATCACGTTTATTAATATAGTTTATAAATATAGTATTAATATAGTTTATATATATTTATAGGTGTAAATCCATCGTATAATATATTAATAACTATTAAGTATGTTTATTAAAAATTAGTTATTTTCTATAATTAAAGTATATAATAAGTATATTTCCAGAACTATACTTATTTATATATTGATACAGTATTATTATTACATAAAAATTTTGTTAATACATTAAATATTTTATATTTCAAACTTAATATAATTCAGATTATAACATAATAATATTATTTATATTATTATAATAAATTCTTATCTCTTCACTATTACCGTTTCATCCATATTATTAATATAAATAATTATATTTTACTTAGGAATAATATTATACAATATTTTTACCATTTATATTAAAATAAATTATAATAATATACATACCAATTATAATATTTTTTATAATATAATATATATAATATTATAATATATAATATATTTATATTTGTTATTTATATTTATATTGAATATATTAATACTAATTTTCCAATTATATTTTATTCACTTAATAATTATTTTCTTTTATTTATAATACATTATTTATCTCTTCACCATTATGTTATTGTCTATAATTATTATAAATTTATTTAATAACTCTTAATATTTTTTTTTTATATATTTACTTAAAGTATATTAATAATGGTTGAATTGAGGCTTATGTGATCCATAACATTTATAAGAAATATTTTGGCGTAAGTCACATGCAGAAAATATTTGTCGATGTGTTTCAAACCAACAAGTGTGGTTCATCGTCAGGACAAATTGAAGAAACAGATCCAGCTTAGCATATTAAATAGTATGAGCAGAGCTTCCAATGGCTAACTTGACTAACGACTACTTTTGACATTAAGACCATGGTCATAATTTCTTGATGACCCTGGTCCTAATGTCAAAATAGCCGTTAGTCAAGTTAGCCATTGGAAGTTCTGCTCCGACTATTTAATATGCTAAGCTAGTTCTTTTCTTCAATTCCGTGACGATGAACCACATTGTTGTTCGAAACGCGTCGGCAGATATTCTGCACGTGATTTACGCTGAAATATTTCTTATAAATATATTAATAATATCAATAATATATAAATTTTGCATCACATTAAAAAAATATTATACTATTATTTACCAATAATATCTCATATATATATGAACATGTAGCGAAAATAAGGTAAAACAAGAGGAACCCGAAACCTAGAGGAAGGAAACGAAATGATGGCTAGGGTTTCTAAAACGTTTTGCGCTGCCATTGCTCTACAAACTAGTGATGGAGGCATCAGAGAAACTGCACGAAGTGCCCATAGGAAAGCGGTAGCTGGGTCAGCCAAATCTGACACTTTGTCAAGGATTTGGCATCATATCGAACCAGACAACAAATCTCCTATGGTAGATCGACACCCATTCAAGTCCTGGACGTGCTCTTCTTACCTGATTCCGGGGGATTTTCACTGTGTGCCGCAAGGATCTAGTGCATCAGGTTATGGAATGGAAGATACACCCAAGTATCGACCAAAACAGTTAAAAAACAACCATTTTCATTACGCTGTGCTCAAAGACAAAGGAGCACTGGACTGGACGGAAGCAGCTGCGCGATTATGGGCCGAGCAGAACGAAGTGTCCCAGTTTCCTCTCAGAATACTGAGGGTTTGCGTCATTGGTCAAATGTTGCTTCTAGTTGCCATAGTGGATCCAGCCAACGCCGACACGCCTGCGGAGGACTAGGTACTCGGGCTGTTAATTGGTAACCTCGAGGACATGGTTGGGTATTTGAAAAGTGCGCTTGGCCAACCTGATCCAGAGCACTCACGGAGCAAGTAGTATTCAAAGCTTTGTTGTGCCCATATGCATACAGAGGATAATGCTAACAAGGGAAGCCTCATGACCAGGCCTTTCCAAGCTAAATTCACATTGCATCAGGAGATTTGGGCTCCCTTGATAAAAGCAGATACTTGTACTTGGGGCATTAAGAGTGGGCAACTGGAAAATGACCTCGGCAAGCCTGAATAGGAGATAATAAGGCCTAGACAGATTCCCATTTTCTGCAGTGCCTTAGGGCAGACAGAGAAGGAAGATCTAACAAATCGAGGCCTGAACAAGGTTGATCCACCATGTATGAAGGCAAATTTGATGCAAATCTTTATCAGATTGATAGAAGGTAGACATTACCACGCACAGATCAGAAAAGGGATGAGCGTACAAGATTTAAAAAAGGAAATCCAGATAAAACTAGGAATGCCAACAACATACCAAAATCTAATATATACAGGATACAGCTTGCAAGACCAACACTTACTTCAGGACTATGGAGTAATTAAAGATTCAACTATCATTCTCAATCTCAGATTGCGAGGCGGATGGAAGAGCGCCAGCTCAAAAACTTCAGGTACCTTTTGCGATGCAGTCAAAGGAAAGGAACCATTACAAAACAAACCAGCACCCACATCAGTGTTACCAGGCCCGTACATCGTGGAACACAAGCCAGAATCTCCAATGCTCACAGTATCTCTGTCGGAGGTAACGGATCTATACACAGATTTAACCCACAATGCTTTAATATGTAGATTTAATGGTTTTTGGCCAAAATCGAATGCACTTCATCAATGGATCGTCTCAACATGGACACCTAACTGTGAAATTTATCTATGCCCTAAGGGGTTTTTCATAGTTAGATTTAGCACAGAATAGGAACGAGATAACATCATCAATCAGGGGCCTTGGTTTTGGGGCAATGTTGGCCTCTTCATCACCCCTTGGTTCCTGGAATTCAATGCCAATACCATGGTAGTTTCAACAATGTCAGTCTAGGTAAGGTTGCATAACCTCCCACTAAATTTTTGGCACCAAAAGGTCTTAATAGCCATTGGGAACTCCTTGGGAAGGTTCCTTAAATCAGATGAAGATAGAGCTATTTGGGGAATTTTCACATATGCCAGAATATGTATAGAAGTGAACCTGAGTCAAGGACTCCCAGATCACATCACAATGAATTTTAATAATTCAGCGTGGACACAGCCGCTTGACTATGAGAACACAACATTTAGATGTTGCGGATGCTTACAAATAGGGCACTTTCAATACACCTATCCACTGGCAAGAAAGGAGCCTAAAGGGAATAAGAAACAACAGAAGAAACCCAAAGGTTGGCAGCATACCGAATTGCTCGAAGAGGAGGAATTGAAGATAGAACCTACAGGCATGTAAATGAGACAGGAAAACATACAGGAAGAGAATACTCGGGATCTTAACTTGGGGCAAAATAATTTGAAACAGCAACAAGAATTACAACTGGAAGTAAGTGGCACCAAACAAACACATGGTTCAGAAGGATCGGAATTTGATAAAGAACAACCAATAAATACAATGGAAAACCAGCTTGCCATTATTGCTCCCACTCCCAACACTAGAGGTTAGTGAAGAGTGGAGAAGAAGAAGGGTAGGAAAGTATAGGCTAGCTAGATCAATTCTTCTTTTCTTGTTTTTTGTATTCTTTTGTTTCCTGATTCAAGAACGACTCTTCTGCATATGCTTTAAACATCTACAAAATGTAATTTTCTTCATATGAACAAAATTACGACTTTTTTCTATGGGAAAAAAAGTTATTTCATATATATATAATGTAAGGATTAATAAATAAAAAGAATTTATATTATAACCAAAGGGATTATTATTGTAAACACAAGAGATTAAAATCTTAAGAATTAATATTAAATACTATGATTGATATTATAAAACTTAAGATTAATATTATACCCTAATAATATAAAATCTTAGATTAATATTATAAACCCAATGGATTATAAACTTAAAGAATTAATATTAATCTCTTGGATTAAACCCAATATTACAAACCCTAATTTTTTCATTGTTGCAATGCAACATTAAATAAATTACAATGTAATGTATAATTATGACAATGATCGTGACACTTCTCGTCACATTGTGATGATGCTTGTTACACTGCAATGTTGGAAAATGTGGTAGTTTGATGATATTTATGATACTACAACATTGCATAGTGTGACCATTTTTTTAATAGGTTTAATATATCTTAAACCCTATATTACTTTCATTAATATTTCTTGCATGATTTATTATTTTTTATTGTTACAACTTTCAATAATTTCAATATAGTCATTGCATTTCTCAATATTTTCAATAACTTTATCATCAATCTCATTTCAATTTTGAATAATTTGTTATTGTTTTGCATATGATTATATATTTCATTTTTATTTTGGAAATTGAATTATATGATGTAAAGCCATAAATGTTTTTCGAAACAAAGTTCTCATTTTGTTTTTAAACCCCAAAAACAATATTATGAATGTAAGAAATATTTAATATTATAAACCCAAGGGTTTGCTAATATTACAAACCCAACTCACTAATAAACATAATGGATCAATATTATAAATTTAAGGTATTAATAAACCCATGGAATTAATAATATTATAAATGCAAAAAAATGATAAAAGCAAGGGATTATTAATAATATAAACCCAATGGTTTACTAATATTATAAAACCAACTCACTAATAAATCTAAGAGATCAATATTATAAACCCATGGCCTTAATAAACCCATGAGATTATTAATATTATAAACCTATGGGATTAATAAACCCAATGATAAACATTATAAACCGAAGAGATTAACATTACAAACCCTTACGATTAATATTATAAACTCAAAGGATTAATAAGCCCAAGTTATTAATATTATAAGCCCAAGGGAATAAATAAATACAAGGTATTATTAGTATTACAAATCCAAGAGATTATTAATATTATAAATCCAAGGAATTGATAAACCCAATGGTTTAAGATTATAAACCCAAGGGATCAACAAAACAATGACATAAATATTAAAAACACATATAATTAATAAACCCCACGAATTAATATTTTAAATGCAAGGGCTTAATAAATTAACACGATTATTAATATTACAAACCTAATGGATTAATAAACCCTAGGGATTATTAATATTGTAAATCCAATGGATTAATAAATGTAAGGGATAAATATTACAAACGTCATGGATTCATATTAAACCCTAACTTATTGATCCCCCGAGTGTGTCATTGAATAAATTACAATGTAATATATCATTTGAAACTTCTTGTCACATTGCTACGATGCTTGTCACACTATGATGTTGGACAATGTGATAGTTCAACGATAATTTTGACACCAAAATGTTGGACAACGTTATAGTGTTTTTAATATATTTAATATTTCAAGATTATTGATAATATAAAACCAAGTGGTTAATAGAACCTAGAGATTGAACAGTCTTAAGTGAACCAAACAAAGAAGGCTAAGGCTCTGAACTCCACTTTGAAATCCATCGCTATGGTTTTTGTCATCTTGCATAGCTCAGATCATGGAAGACATCGAAGGGGGGCTCTGAGACCCCTTCCTTTCTAGATACTATCATAGGCAAGAACAATGAGCCTAAAATCTGTTTCTTCACTAGCATTACTACCTACAATTCCTTTCACTCTTCCAAAATTCTTAAATCTACAGGAGCGAACCCACAAGAAAATGGAAATGCAGTAGAAGGCAAGTGTGCAAATGGAAATTTCTCAAAATAAGCTTCAACTTTGCAATAAATAATGGAGGTGACGCGGGAGCATTTAGCCCAAGAGAAATTATTGTAAATAATAGTCATAGGGGGTCAAGCATTCTAGAATTATTTTCCTAAGTTACAAGTCAGTGTGATCAATTGGATGTTTCCAAAGTAAATAAATGAGAAAATAGGGAATAGGGAGTGTTTTTAGGCATAAAGCAGTGAATGTCGATCATTATGGGATAAGGAAAGCGTTTCTATTTTGGAACAGGGAAAAAGATGGAAAAAGCCTCACGATGCTTTTTACCATATGTATGCATTGCATTTAGACTCTTAGAGCTTTTAGTTGAGTGATTCTAGATCATGCTTAGTTTTATAAATAATGAATCCTCAAAGATATAAAAGATCAGAGAGTGTGAGAGAGTGTAGTAGAGAATAGGCTGGCAGCCAAGGCTGTAAGTCCTCTGGCAATTTGTAAGGGCCATGAACATTGAAGATCTGGCCACAGGGAAAGATTGTAAGTATTTATTGCCATTGTTAATGTAAAAATAGTGTATTAATGTAAAAACCTATTGAGTAGTCATTATGATGTGTGTTGAAGACTGGAAGCGCCTTATTATTCCCAATTGTTGCATTATTAATTATTGGGATAGTTGGCTCATTTCTTTCTATTGTTAAAACATATTTCTACTGCTTTGATTCCATTTATTACAGTCAGAGTAATACTTTGTTGGCACACAGTGATTGCAACTTTCCCTTCTAGTTCCTTTGAGGTTCATGGTTGAATAATGATAATTCTGGACTTTATATTGTGTGATGGGCGGAGCGTAAATCTTGCAGAACTCGACCATAGCATTTACCATAACGCAGGAACAGTGGGACGATTTATTGGTGAAACCAACGCCAACGAATTGTTTATGTCTGTATAGTGTATAAAGGTTGTCTTTAGTCGCAGGCAGCTTGATATATGTTCACCGCCAGCAGATGGAGGAGGTTGTCAAAACAAAAACGCAGTGAAATTGAGGCGCGGAGAAGAGGAATTATAATAACTCACTGTGGTTGTGCTACTTTAAGGACTGAATTCCAATACGCAAGTGCCTATGGAATCGTTGTCTAGGAGTGAGGCGCCAGATCCTATTGTGAAACTGGTTGATTGTTGAAACAGAGCTGGGCTCGATTCATATAGAAATCGGAGTGGCAGTTGGCAAAATTATAGTTTTTGAAGACGAGTTCAGTGGCGATCTTTTTCTTGACCTCTGTCTTGATATCGAATTGTCTTGATCTCGGTCTTGTTATTGAACTGTGTAATCTCTGTTAATGCTTTGATTTTAATTAATGCATCAACCATAGCGGAAATGAAAGAGAAATTGTGCGTGAAGCCATGTCATAAAGGTGCTGAATTACCCATAGATACTGCTATCTATCCTGCCAACGGTCCGTGCGCCATGTTTTGGAAACTGTTTGTGTTGGGTTAACTTATCGGAGGACCTTATAAGTGAAATGTGCGTTTGGAGCTTCAGAATTGCATCGTATTGTAGCATTTGTTGGTGGTGTTGCATCACAGGAAGTTATCAAGCTTAATTCAAGCAGTTCGTTCCTGTTTCTGGGACATTCATATTTAGTGGGATTGACTACAAGTCACAGCCGCTTGCACTATAAACAAACTCATCATTGCAGCGTACAAACTTTTCACTGATACTTTGTATACAAGAGGCATTCTGCAGTACCTTGCTATCCCTTATGCCACATGTAAAATGTATTGAAGATACTGTGAGTTAGAGGTCGTGTCAAAGCTTGTAAGTTTGAAAAGTTTTCTTATGGTGGAGAATTAAAGCGTTTTCCATGTATGTGGATATGTGTGTGGCGGCAGGGCTTATGTTGTAACTTTGATATAAGGTGTGAATTTGATTGCCTATAAATGAGTTTTTTTTGCTTGGTGAAAACTGAGATGTGTGTTTATTAGAAGAGTGTTGAAGATCCTGGGTTTTGCAGGGCCTCCCCTGCATCAGGTGGTATCAGAGCAGGAATAGCTCTTTTTGAAGATTCAAGTTTTTTTTTAAGTTAAGTTAATTGCATGTGATGAATGAATGTTGGATTTTGGAACTGATGAATATTGTAGCTAGGGTGCAGTGATAAAGGAGTCCAACAAGGGATTCTAAGTGAATGTGGTAGAACCTAACGATTCAACAGAGGTTGAATAAATTTGCAGATGAGAGAAGCCTACAAGAGCAGTAGAGGATGCTCGAAAGGTTCCAGCAGAGGAAAAATGATTACCAAAAGACCAGATCCAGAGGGAAGGATTGGTGAGGTAAGTGGCAGCAAGAGAGTTTGTTATGGCAGAGGCTTCATGCAACTCATAGGTGAGGAACTCATGGCGAAGGAGATGACTACTGAAAGTCATAAAGGAGAGAGCAGAGGTTCAAAAAGAGGCCATAGAAGATAAGAGAAGAAATATGCCAAGGCGAATGGCATAAAACAATAGTTAACTCAGGAAGAGTATGAGAAAGAGAAAGCTGAGATAGCAGTTCATCTTGAGCTATTGATGAAATTGTTGCAGGAAAATGTGAAAGACCAGAGACATGGTTTACTGATGAGGAAGAGAGTGAAGTGGCAAAGGCTACAGCAGAAAAGAGATTTACAGATAAGCATGCAGTTAACAGGGGTGCTGAAGGAAGCAGTCAAGACTGAAAAGTCTTGTGATTTAAAAACTAATGAGTTGTGCATGTTTGCAGGTATAGAACAGGGAGATCAACAAGATGTAGAAATTGTCCAAGAAGGGTTGAATCTGAAGGTTGTTCAGATCAATGATGAGAAAATGATGACGAAGGAGTCTAATCAGAATGTTGGACCAGCTGATGATTGGTCAAAAGTTGTTGAAGGTATAGAAAATTGTGTAAAGCTTCCAAGTTCTAATCCTAATGAAGTTGTTGAATTGTATAGAAAACTAGATCTCCAGAGAAGAGAGTTGGAAAGACAGAGGACTTATGTGCTGAAATATTTGCTGGAGACATCTGAACTAGAGGAAAAAATTGCAGATGAAATTACAGGTGATGAGCCAAAACATGTTGCAGAGGGACAGGAAGCTTGGGAAGTAGCAACATCTATGGCGGCAGAGGCAGCAACATCCATAGTGATAGCTAGAGCAACATGTGGGGCGACATTTATGATGACAGCTGAGACAACCTTGATAGCAGCCGAAGAGACTCTGATGCCTTATATTTTTTATTCTAACAATTGCTTTGTGAGTACAAGTCTTATTGAAGAAGCTGGAGAAAATCTGCTAGACAAAGAAATTGAAATGATGAGACGGATGATGATGGAGGAGTCCTGGAAGAGACCAGCAGCAGTGAAACAAAAGAGAAGTAGCAAAAGGAAGACAGCAGAAGATTCCAAGAGTGCAGCTAGTGGAGCGAAGCAACATAAGGTGTGGAGACCTGGAGAAGAACAACAGACAGAAGCAGCAGCAAATGGACAGTTGCAACACAAGATATGGGATCCAGGCACACCTAGATCTGAACACATGATCAGGAGATAATGAAATTTTCCTACCTTGGGAGTCTGATGCGGGAGCATTCAGCCCAAGAGAAATTATTGTAAATAATAGTCACAGGGGGTCAAGCATTCTAGAATTATTTTCCTAAGTTACAAGTCAGTGTGATTAATTGGATGTTTCCAAAGTAAATAAATGAGAAAATAGGGAATAGGGAGTGTTTTTAGGCATAAAGTAGTGAATGTCGATCATTATGGGATAAGGAAAGTGTTTCTATTTTGGAACAGGGAAAAAGATGGAAAAAGCCTCAAGATGCTTTTTACCATATGTATGCATTGCATGTAGACTCTTAGAGCTTTTAGTTGAGTGATTCTAGATAATGCTTAGTTTTATGAATAATGAATCCTCAAAGACATAAAAGATCAGAGAGTGTGAGAGAGTGTGGTAGAGAATAGGTTGGCAGCCAAGGCTGTAAGTCCTCTGGCAATTTGTAAGGGCCATGAACATTGAAGATCTGGCCACAGGGAAAGATTGTAAGTATTTATTGCCATTGTTAATGTAAAAACAATGTATTAATGTAAAAACATGTTGAGTAGTCATTATGCTGTGTGTTGAAGACTGGAAGCGCCTTATTATTCCCGATTGCTGCGTTATTAATTATTGGGACAGTTGGCTCGTTTCTTTTTATTGTTAAAACATATTTCTGCCACTTTGATTCCATTTATTACAGTAAAAGTAATACTTTGTTGGCACACAGTGGTTGCAACTTTCCCTTCTAGTTCCTTTGAGGTTCATGGTTGAATAATGATAATTCTGGACTTTATATTGTGTAATGGGTGGAGTGTAAATCTTGCAGAACTCGACCATAGCATTTACCATAACGCAGGAATAGTGGGGTGATTTATTGGTGAAACCAACGCCAACGAATTGTTTATGTCTATATAGTGTATAAAGGATGTCTTTAGTCAGAGGTAGCTTGATATATGTTCACAGCTAGCAGATGGAGGAGGTTGTCAAAACAAAACCGCAGCAGAATTGAGGCGCGAAGAAGAGGAATTATAATAACTCACTGTGGTTGTGCTACTTTAAGGACTGAATTCTAATACGCGAGTGCCTTTGGAATCACTGTCTAGGAGTGAGGCGCCGGATCCCATTGTGAAACTGGTTGATTGTTGAAACAGAGTTGGGCTCGATTCATATAGAAATTGGAGTGGCAGTTGGCAAAATTATAGTTTTTGAAGACGAGTTTAGTGGTGATCTCTGTCTTGACATCTGTCTTGATATCGAATTGTCTTGATCTCGGTCTTGTTATTGAACTGTGCAATCTCTGTTAATTCTTTGATTTTAATTAATGGACCAACCATAGCGGAAATGAAAGAGTAATTGCGCGTGAAGTCGTGTCATACAAGTGCTGAATTACCCATAGATACTGCTATCTATCCTACCAACGGTCCGTGCGCCATGTTTTGGAAACTGTTTGTGTTGGGTTAACTTATCGGAGGACCTTATAAGTGAAATGTGCATTTGGAGCTTCAGAATTGCATCGTATTGTAGCTTTTGTTGGTGGTGTTGCATCACAGGAAGTTATCAAGCTTAATTCAAGCAGTTCGTTCCTGTTTCCAGGACATTCATATTTAATGGGATTGACTACAAGTCACAGCCACTTGCACTATAAACAAGCTCATCATTGCAGCGTACAAAGTTTTCACTGATACTTTGTATACCAGAGGCATTCTGCAGTACCTTGCTATCCCTTATGCCACATGTAAAATGTATTGAAGATACCGTGAGTTAGAGGTTGTGTCAAAGCTCGTAAGTTTGAAAAGTTTTCTTATGGTGGAGAATTAAAGCGTTTTCCATGTATGTGGATATGTGTGTGGCGGCAGGGCTTAAGTTGTAACTTTGATATAAGGTATGAATTTGATTGCCTATAAATGAGTTTTTTTTGCTTGGTGAAAACTGAGATGTGTGTTTATTAGAAGAGTGTTGAAGATCCTGGGTTTTGCAGGGCCTCCCCTGCATCATGTGGTATCAGAGCAGGAATAGTTGTTTTTGAAGATTCAATTTTTTTTTTAAGTTAAGTTAATTGCATGTGATGAATGAATGTTGGATTTTGGAACTGATGAATATTGTAGCTAGGGTGCAGTGATAAAGGAGTCCAGCAAGGGATTCTAAGTGAATGTGGCAGAACCTAACGATTCAACAGAGGTTGAATAAAGTTGCAGATGAGAGAAGCCTACAGGAGCAGTAGAGGATGCTCGAAAGGTTCCAGCAGAGGACCAATGATTACCAAAAGACCAGATCCGGAGGGAAGGATTGGTGAGGTAAGTGGTAGCAAGAGAGTTTGCTGTGGCAGAGGATTCATGCAACTCATAGGTGAGGAACTCATGGCGAAGGAGATGACTACTGAAAGTCATAAAGGAGAGAGCAGAGGTTCAGAAAGAGGCCACAGAAGAAAAGAGAAGAAATATGCCAAGGCGAATGGCATAAGACAACAGTTAACTCACGAAGAGTATGAGAAAGAGAAAGCTGAGATAGCAGTTCATCTTGAGCTATTGATGAAGTTGTTGCAGGAAAATGTGAAACACCAGAGACATGGGTTACTGATGAGGAAGAGAGTGAAGTGGCAGAGGCTACAGTATAAAAGAGATTTACAGATAAGCATGCAGTTAACAGGGGTGCTGAAGGAAGCAGTCAAGATTGGAAAGTCTTCTGATTTAAAAACTAATGAGTTGTGCATGTTTGCAGCTACAGAACAGGGAGATGAACAAGCTGTAGAAATTGTCCAAGAAGAGTTGAAAATTGTGTGAAGTTTCCAGGTTCTACTCCTAATGAAGTTGTTGAATTGTATAGAAAACTAGATCTCCAGAGAAGAGAGTTGGAAAGACAGAGGACTTATGTGCTGAAATATTTTTTGGAGACATCTGAACCAGAGGAAAAAATTGCAGATGAAATTACAGGTGATGAGCCAAAGCATGTTGCAGAGGGACAGGAAGCTTGGGAGGTAGCAACATCTATGGCGGCAGAGGCAGCAACATCTATAGTGATAGCTAGAGCAACATGTGGGGCGACATTTATGATGACAGCTGAGACAACCTTGATAGCAGCCGAAGAGGCTCTGATGCCTTATATTTTTTATTCTAACAATTGCTTTGTGAGTACAAGTCTTCTTGAAGAAGCTGGAGAAAATCTGCTAGACAAAGAAATTGAAATGATGAGACGGATGATGATGGAGGAGTCCTGGAAGAGACCAGCAGCAGTGAAACAAAAGAGAAGTAGCAAAAGGAAGACAGTAGAAGATTGCAAGAGTGCAGCTAGTGGAGCAAAGCAGCATAAGGTGTGGAGACATGGAGAAGAACAACAGACAGAAGCAGCGGAAAATGGACAGTTGCAACACAAGATATGGGATCCAGCCACACCTAGATCTGAACACATGATCAGGAGATCATGGAATTTTTCTACCTTGGGAGTCTGATGCGGGAGCATTCAGCCCAAGAGAAATTATTGTAAATAATAGTCATAGGGGGTCAAGAATTCTAGAATTATTTTCCTAAGTTACAAGTCAGTGTGATTAATTGGATGTTTCCAAAGTAAATAAATGAGAAAATAGGGAATAGGGAGTGTTTTTAGGCATAAAGCAGTGAATGTCAATCATTATGGGATAAGGAAAGCGTTTCTATTTTGGAATAGGGAAAAAGATGGAAAAAGCCTCAAGATGCTTTTTACCATATGTATGCATTGCATGTAGACTCTTAGAGCTTTTAGTTGAGTGATTCTAGATCATGCTTAGTTTTATAAATAATGAATCCTCAAAGACATAAAAGATCAGAGAGTGTGAGAGAGTGTGGTAGAGAATAGGTTGGCAGTCAGCTGTAAGTCCTCTGGCAAGTTGTAAGGGCCATGAACATTGAAGATCTAGCCACAGGGAAAGATTGTAATCATTTATTGCCATTGTTAATGTAAAAATAGTGTATTAATGTAAAAACCTGTTGAGTAGTCATTATGTTATGCGTTGAAGACTGGAAGCGCCTTATTATTCCCGATTGCTGCGTTATTAATTATTGGGACAGTTGGCTCATTTCTTTTTATTGTTAAAACATACTTCTACCGCTTTGATTCCATTTATTACAGTCAGAGTAATAATTTGTTGGCACACAGTGATTGCAACTTTCCCTTATAGTTCCTTTGAGGTTCATGGTTGAATAATGATAATTCTGGACTTTATATTGTGTAATGGGCAGAGCGTAAATCTTGCAGAACTCAACCATAGCATTTACCATAATGCAGGAACAGTGGGGCGATTTATTGGTGAAACCAATGCCAACAAATTGTTTATGTCTATATAGTGTATAAAGGCAGTCTTTAGTTGGAGGAAGCTTGATATATGTTCACGGCCAGCAGATGGAGGAGGTTGTCAAAACAAAAACGCAGCGGAATTGAGGTGCGGAGAAGAGGAATTATAATAACTCACTATGGTTGTGCTACTTTAAGGACTGAATTCCAATACGCATGCGCCTTTGGAATCGCTGTCTAGGAGTGAGGCGCCGGATCCCATTGTGAAACTGGTTAATTGTTGAAACAAAGCTGGGCTCAATTCATATAGAAATTGGAGTGGTAGTTGGCAAACTTATAGTTTTTGAAGACGATTTCAGTGGCGATCTCCGTCTTGACCTCTGTCTTGATATCGAATTGTCTTGATCTCGGTCTTGTTATTGAACTGTGCAATCTCTGTTAATGCTTTGATTTTAATTAATGCATCAACCATAGCGGAAATGAAAGAGTAATTGCGCGTGAAGCCGTGTCATATAGGTGCTGAATTACCCATAGATACCGCTATCTATCCTACCAACGGTCTGTGCGCCATGTTTTGGAAACTGTTTGTGTTGGGTTAACTTATCGGAGGACCTTATAAGTGAAATGTACGTTAGGAGCTTCCGAATTGCATCGTATTGTAGCTTTTGTTGGTGGTGTTGCATCACAGGAAGTTATCAAGCTTAATTCAAGCAATTCGTTCCTGTTTCTGGGACATTCATATTTAATGGGATTGACTACAAGTCACAGCCGCTTGCACTATAAACAAACTCATCATTGCAGCGTACAAAGTTTTCACTGATACTTTGTATACCAGAGGCATTCTGCAGTACCTTGCTATCCCTTATGCCACATGTAAAATGTATTGAAGATACCATGAGTTAGATGTTGTGTCAAAGCTCGTAAGTTTGAAAAGTCTTCTTATGGTGGAGAATTAAAGCGTTTTCCATGTATGTGGATATGTGTGTGGCAGCAGGGCTTAAGTTGTAACTTTGATATAAGGTGTGAATTTGATTGCCTATAAATGAGTTTTTTTTTCTTGGTGAAAACTGAGATGTGTGTTTATTAGAAGAGTGTTGAAGATCCTGGGTTTTGCAGGGCCTCCCCTACATCAGGAGGTTAGACTTGACCACACCTAATTGGAAATCCCCCAAGGGACCAAGTCAAAAGATAGGAATAACTGCAACCCTAAGGAAAAAAAGATTCTAGTGTTGGAAGTCCACGACCTAGATGTGCAAAACTACAAAGATTACATGCATTCATTTATAGATTCATGAGAATATGGCCCATAGAAAAAGTGTTGAACTGGTGGATTAAAACAAAATGGAGACCTGAAGGATAGATGAGACTGCAACTTGGATCGAAGTGATTCTTCACGGTCATTTTTGACCTCTTGGAAAACAAAAACCATATATTCAAAGGAAGCCAGTATTTATTCAACTCAGTTAGGCTCTATATGACTTATTGGAAGGAGAATTTTACCCCTAAAAAGGAGGACTTTACTAGAACTTCAGTTTGGGTTGGGCTCTACTCCCAGCCCACGAAATACTAGTCATCATCAATACTAAAGGGATTAGGAGATGAGTTATATGAGTATATTAAAATGTCAGAGGGAACCATTAATGGTTACTATGTCTCCTATGCAAGGATCTGCATTTACATGGATGTTTTAGGTGCTCTACCAGAGGCAATCAAGTTAATCTTTAGAGATGAAGCTTGGCTGTAAAATATCGACTATGAGCATATACAATTTAGATGCAAAAAAATCCATGAACATGAACAACTATTTAGGTACTACCCCCATAAAAAGGCAAAACAAAAGAAAAAATCAAGCCCAAAAGAAGTTAGATAAACAAGGTTTCACCAAGGTGTGACCCAAAAATAGGCACAACAGAAAGGTTCAAGGTAAGCTAGGTCAATAACAAGTAGGTAGAAAAACTAAATATGAATCCCTGTAGGAAAACCAAGAAGAGCTAAACTCAGGTGGCAAAAATAAGGAATAAGACCAAAGGATAATCCGAAACTCAGCAAACCAGACACAATCAGACGATGTTTCCAAGCATTTTCAACAAGAGGAAGACCACATTCTATAGGACACTCATATTGATCTAGTAGTGATTGAAACTTAACGTGAAGACTATGTGATAGAGAAAGCCCTCAAAGGATTTGGTATCATCTCCATAGTAGAAGAATGGAAGAAAATTGGCTTATCGGTCATACCTAATGAGCACATACAGAAAATAGAGGGAGATTACCTTTTGCAAGAAGAATTAAAATAAGGTACATTGAGGAAGCGACGAGAGGACATCATACACAAAGGAATATTGGAAAACATGAGAGTCGAGCAACACAACCCCAAAGGACCTAGCAAGAAAAGAGGAATGAAAACCAAATCCTAGCTCCTCTAGGAATTTGGAGCAAGACATCTCAATGAGGGAAAGATAAAATATCTCACTCTAACTTCGCATCTTTATCAATGAATTGTATCTCATGGAATATAAGAGGCCTAAATGGTCTAGGAAAAAGAAGAATCCTAAAACAAAGAATCATCACACGCAAACAAGACATAGTTCTCATTCAAGACATGATTTCCATGCAGAATATTAAGAGTATTAAAAATAATTATTTCAAAAACTATAGCTACATCGCCAATTCTACAATTGGCGATGTAGGAGGGCAATTGATTCTATGGAAAAGCTCACTTTATGAGCGAACCTCATCTTTTGCAATGAGAACCTCCATCACCAAAATTATTAACATCATTGGTTCCGATTATAATATATGTGTAACAAACATATACGCTCCTCACAAGGCTAGTGAGAGAATCCAAATGCTACATATGGTCATAAAGATCATTAATATCATACCTATGCAGTACAAAATCATAGGTGGGGATTTCAATATCATTCTAAATATTGATGAATAGAAAGGAGGGATTCACCAGTTGGACAAAGACTCAGAAGAATTCTGAGAAACCATTAATAAGCTTAGCCTAATTAACATCCTAGGTGTAAATGGAACATTCACTTGGAATAACAGAAGAGGTGGAGTAAGAAATATCGCATCTAGGTTAGATTGTTTTCTAATCTCTGAATCCATTTATATGACCTCTTGGGACACTGAAGCTCATATCCTCTCACAAATGGGTTTGGATGACTGGGTCGTAACAATGAGAGTGCAAATCTTAGCTAGCCTTAAAAATCGACCCTTCCATTTTGATACATTTTGGCTTGAGCACCCAGACTTCATTGGAAACCTGATGGATTGGTGGAAGATATTGCCACTGCAATCAAGTACAGGAATGTACCAATTGTAGAAAAAGTTAAAGTTCATAAAAAATAAAATAAAATATGGAATAAATAGGTGTTTGGAAATATCTTCAAAGAAAAAAAAAACTAGAATAGAACATGGAATATCTCCAATAAAGAATCATCTACAATGGCATCACTTACTAAATGAAATAGGAAGAAATTAGCCTGCACAAGAGGTGGAAAGACGGAGACTTATAGGAGGATAAACTTTGGCAACAAAAGTCTTGAATCCATTGGCTCAAGTGTGGTGAACACAATTATTCCTTCTTTGTGGTTACCCTTGTTAGTACCTAGGTTACCACCTTGGTTTCCAGCACCTGTGTTGGTTCCTGATATGGTGATCGTATGGGGTTGAGAAGACACAAAATCAAAGGAAGAACTAGAAGAATCAATAGAACTAGAGTCAGAATCAGGACTTGATGGAGTACTGGGTGGATGGACTCTAACTCGACAAGAAGGAGTAATATGTCCTAACAGAAATTAAGGGTGAGGTCTTTTAATTCTCTGCGACAAGTGCTTAGGGTGTGTAATGATGTCGATAAAATTATGAACTTAAGGACTAAAGGGTGATGATATGAGAAAAAGATAAACAAACAAAAAGAAAATAGATATTGTAGTGGTGCCAAGTGTAAACTAACTATATAAATTATGCTACTTTAATACAAGCAAGCACTTTTTATCAAAGAAAAATACCTCTAGCCTATAGGTGGGCTAAATCCTCAAACAATCCTCAATCTATTGTCTCATATGGCCTTCCAAAGAACTTACTTACTTAATGGATTTTGATCCTTGCAAGTAGAGTTGTCGAGAGAAAGGTAGGGTAGAGAACCAACTGCTTCCCATGACGAGTCCGATAAGGTGTTTTCCTAAGATTGGTTACTACAATTACCTTCATCCCATAGTAGTGGTCAAGTCTTGAGCTTCTTGGTGATCATCAACTGCACAGGATTCCCTGCCATGGGTTGGGTGGCCCCCAGGAGAACTGCTTACATGGTGACCTAGCCTAAACCCCTCTAAATCAGTTTTCTACTGCACTTCGACTTTGGACCCTGGGATGGTGAAGGATTTAAAGCTCCCTAATATGTCAACGTCTATGTCTCAATTTAAGCGACTGAGGGGTGTTATTGAAATCAAACGACACTCATCCTACACCTAAAATACACAAATATTTTGGCTATGGTGCCTATGCGGGCTTAATATATATATGTTAAATTATTAAGGTGTAGTGTTTCAATTCTGGGATTGGTGGTGTTAACCAAGATCATCTTCGTTTAGGGTGTGAGTGTGTGAAAATGATGTGTAAAGTGGATGAGTTAATTGAGAATGTTTTATGATGCCATGTGCTACTGAAAATAAAGTGCTGAAATATTGTAAATATTGTTGAAAATGATAGAAAATTAAATATCCAATCAAGCACACAAAACCCCAACCAAAAAGGCTAGCAATCATCTAAGCAAGAGATTTAGGAAAACAAGCTACTCAAATACACATAAAATGACTAAAACGCTTAATGTCAAAGGGACTAAGATCTAGAGGCACTAATCTATTGTAGAAGGTGCAGACACACAACCAAAATAAGAGGTGAAAAATGCTATAATGGATAAGTGTGAAGCTCAAAAACCTAGGATGCCCAAGGGGATCCTATGGAGGAAAGGAGAAATCCAAACTCTAAGGGGAGAAAAGGTGAAATAAAACTATCCAAAATTTTTGTAAAGTAATGGATCAGACTCTAAAAATTAGTGGTTGGAAATGTTGAAATCCTAGACTCCTCACCCAAACAATCTCTTCCTAAAAAGGTGGTGTACAAGACTTTTCCTTCCTCAAAGAGAGACTGAAACAAAGATAAGAAGCACTACCCATTCCACACGCAACACTCTCAGACTGAAAAAAATCCAAAACACAAGTACTGACCTGGGAATAGTGGAAAACATAGATAATGTTCCAAAAAGTGTGCTCTGGAATGCAAATCTAGTACTAAAAATCTCATATTTCTCTCAAGACTCTCATTTGGCAGATCTCACACTGATTTTCTCATCTCCTTACCAAAAGGAACCAAAAAACCACCAAAATCCAAAAAATTGATTAAAAATGAAAGAAAACTATAAGAGAAATTGAGAGGATATACATAGTTGCAAAAAAACCCTAAGATTTACTGAAATTTTAGTCACCCAAGAACTTAATTACTACACTAGTGGAGTTTCCATTTGTTAGTATGAAATTTCTTTGAATTTGTACCAAAAGGAATTTACTTAAGTCACTTGCAACAAGTGACCTTAACAAAAATTTGTGGTTGCTTCCACTTCAAATCTGCAATAATAAAACGAGAAAAACCTACAACAAAAATATACATGCATTCTAAAATAAAAAACATCAATAGATATCCAATGTAATAACCTAATATGGAAAGACTTTACAATGAATAATAATCTTTATTGATAACACCTACTGAAGGATATTTGCAAAGGGGTTTGTAAATCCCCCTCCATGGGATGGTTCCTTTGATGTCCTTGATGATTCAGTAATTGATTCTCTGACAATATGTGAAAAAACAAAAACAATGTGTATAACTTCAGTGGCAGCTCAAGTGAAAGAAGACGATAGTGGTGACGATGATAATGATCGTGGTGAAGAAGGAATGGAAAACCCTCTTATTTATAACAAAGTATTGGGTTTATCTTGAAAATGGAAAATAATAAACTAATATTGACCAATTCAAGATCTAACCATTATGAATACTTCAGAAAATATATTCAAAATGGTCAAATATCTTTATTTATTAATAATTAATAAATAAAATGATTTATTAATTATTTTGTGGCGATTAAGAATGGTGTGAAATTGAAATAATTATTAAATAGTGATTTAACAATTATTCCAATAATAGATTTAAGGAACAATAAATAAATAGTGTTTTATTTAATTATCCACAAGTGATTTACTCAAATGTGACAAGGAATAATTATCAAACAATGATTTAATAATTATTCCTAAAGAAAATTAAATAAATAATGATTTATTCAATTATTGTCATGGTTTTTTTAATTTTAATCACAAATAATTTAATAAAAAAGGTTTACTAAATTATTTCCCGTGGTGAAAGTGATTTTACTATGGTAAAATTAATCCTACATGGCGTGTTTTGGTCCACCTAGTTATAAATGGCTAGGTGATCATTTTTTGGTGATAACAAAAATATTATTGACTAGGTTTTGTTCACATGGATCTTCATCCATAATCTTGAATTTTCCCTGCACAATTAAAATGACTGACATAAATCACTTATTCGTATTATTGTAGTACTTGTTAGGTAGTTATATTTTTGTTCCTAGACTAAATTAATCATTCACCTTAATCATTTTTAGTTTTATTACTATTTAGTTAGTCGTATATCTTAATCTGTGACTAAATTAGACATTTATGCTAGTTGTTTTTAGTTGGTTCGCTAATATTTCACATATTTGGTAGTATTTTACTTATAAATGTTGCAATGAATAGATTTTTTATTCACCTAGTCACTAATTTGTCATTTTCTACTAGTCATAATTCCCCCCATACTGAAAGGAGGAGGGAGATCACAACCAAAGAAGACCTATTGAACATGAATGGGATCTGAATATTGGAATGGACTATTTGAAGGATACATGCATGTTGTGGGTGTGGCAAGCGGAAAAAAACTAAGCTAGTAAAATATATGGAAATGCATGAAAGGTTGGGTCATAATCTATTGTCATCTGGGAATGTGGGGCGATACCTAAAGGGCCACCCCCTCACGAGGTTTGTAACATCTCACACACACCTGGGAGATGCTAGTAAAATCTACTAGATTACTCGACCATCAAGTGTATGATTCTCAATTATGTGATAATGAGCTAAAGTCGAGCATGTGAGAAACAACCAAGTCACGAGGAACTGATGATTCCATATGATTGATTGTGGCATGAAACAATGATGAAGGTTGGAACCAAGGTACACAACCTTCTAAACCACTCGCTTGGAATAAATGCGTTGAAGTTAATAGAAGAGTGCCTGCCAGAGTTGAGGCAATCAGGATTACTAAACAAATGCATGAGGATCATTGTAATGTAATTGATAAAATGATACCTCGGATGATGACAGAGGGAAAATATGAGTGGTGGAATACCAACTTCGCATGTCAGAGCATATTCTGCAAGGTTGACCTGGAAACAACTGACTCAATTCCAGAGTGGACGGTCGATTACTTAGAGGGAGGATTTTCAAATACAAATCAGTATAATTGGAGGCCAAATATGAGAAAAATGGGATGAGTTTGATGATAATATGAATGATGTACTATAGCAGGACTCAATGGGACTTAGAACAGACTTCATGAATGTAAGGGTAACTCGATAATGTTGCCACATGCGAAAGGAAGAAAAGGGACCATAAAAACATGAGTAAATAATGATTACTCATGACGAAACGTGACACATAAGGAAACAAGTGCAAAGTTAAAGTAGTACGACAGTACAGGTGACTCAAATAAAGAGATTCAGTTTTGATAGGTTACAAAGGGAGACCTTATGGAAAAAATGGCTTCGCAGTGAAGATTCAAATTACCAAAAACAAAGAGAGACCTATTATAGAGATCAAAAAGTTATAACCAATTATTTTGATGGTTTTTCATACTGAGCTGCGATTTTCTATTAGTGGTCAACATAAAAAATAGGGATTTTCCTATAAAAGGGTTTATTTCATCCAAATCCAATTTATTTGCACATTGAGTTGTTGGAGAATTTGGAGAGAAGAAGGAGGTCGTAAATAAGGATGAGCTCATAGAAATCAAAGTGACCATCATAATCCAAATCTCCAGCTTTCAGTTAGGTGATCTTAGTTGTCTAAAGATGGCCTTAATTCTTCTTGGAAAGATTGTTCTTGGTGAAAAATCAAGGTAAGAAAGGAATAAAGGAATGAACTACTAGAGAAGGTTTAGGATCATCCCTTCCCACCAAGTCAAACATGGGATCGAGTGGTAAGTAAGGTATCACATAAAGTAGAATATTTGAAAATATGGTATCAAGCGTTTATAATATGTGATGTGTATATGGCTTGCTGGAGAGGTTGGTAGGAAAAACTATCCAAGGAATGTGAGGATAATCAACTATAGCTATACCACTGGTGTTTAGGCCGAGACTGATGATAATTAACTGAGAAGGTGGTTAAGGGTTTCATCATGCCCCAAATAATGAGATATTCCCTCCCAACGTATGATTATGGAGGGGAATTTTCATGTATGAAAAGGTGGGAATGATGCCTCTAGCTAGACGAGTTTGTGGATCACCATTGTGTTCGAAGGTCTTGAATAAGAGATTCAAGAATTCGGTTCCACATGCTTGAGATCCTCAAAAGGATAATGAATATATGTAGAGGCATAGGTTCCCCCCAGTTTTTGATGGATGGATGAAGCATGCTATGGACATATCGAATGTATTTAGAATAGTGGACTCTAAACAAATTTTGATGATGTGGTTTTCCATTATTGTTTATGGTTGTCTTCCTATGGGAAGAATGTATGAGGGGTACAGTATGAAAAAGGAAGTGGTGGATTACCAATCCCACTTTTCAATACATATATGAATCAAATGGACTAAATTTATGGGACGTTCGCATACATGGTGTCACTATAATAAAGAGTGGCTTTGGATATAAAGAACTGATTCTCACTTAGAAAACATGGTGGTTGAACAAAAACAATGTTAAAGGCACTAGGTTGCTCATGTAAGATGGAGGGATGATTAACTATATCATCCCTAAAGTGATCAAAAGTGATATGAGACTCTAGAGGTTCTTCTAAATGGGGAATAATAATCATACTAGAGCTGACACTATCATATCGATTAGGAGGGTTGGGGATAATTTCTTATCCTGAACTCTAAAAAATGAATACCCCCTTACTCAAACATTGAGTGGAAATGTAATGGCCACAAGGTGGATGTGGTTCAAATTCATGAATTCAAAGTAAGTTGTGGTTGAACCAATCATCATCATGGAAAACATGGTTGACATATGCAATGTCTTTGATGGTAGACTTCTAAAAAATTGGATAAAAGGTCCACTGGTGTTCAGACCAAAGTGTCTTTAGAAGATGGAACTAATGAAACACAGTGAGAAAATCCTAGGGGGTATGAATAGATCGATCCCATGGATGATGATAGGTAGAGACTATGGGTTGAACTATCTGTCATCTTGACATCAAGAGGGGGAATCATGATGTTGGGTTGAGAAACATCCTACCTTGTTGAAGCTTTGGGTCAAAGACCCATAGGTAAAGGGGAAGTAGGATCACTATGATCAACATCTAACTCATGGCGCACTTGAAGTGTATCACTAAAATATTCAAGAAGAGGACAATGGTGGGAATACTATCCATATTTATATCGCAAAGAACAAGGTTGAGTCATGTGTAAGTTTTTTTCTTCCTGTAAGACTCAGGTAAGGTAACATGGACCTTAAGAATGTTATGGTTGGGAAAAGTGTTAGAGACCACATTCTTAATATGAGGGAGATCAAGACAATTGTTGGTGGAATTCCTAATAACATCACACAAAGAACATGGAGGAAAAGAATTTGATAGTTTAGGAGAGGTGGGAGCTCATTGGGGTTCCTTGTCCTTATTTCCCCTTTTCTAGGCTTTGCCCCCCTCACTAGATGCTTTCACAACAAGAGTGGCTTCCTTTTGAGGTTATTTTGGAACTAAAGTAGAGGAATGGAAGGGAACAACTAGTTGAATAAGATTCAAATATTTATAAGGTTTGAGTTGGTTAGGGGGAGTGTTTGCAAGAGGATTAATGTACCATACTTAGATCCCCAAGGTGATGTTAGGAAGACTCAACATAGCCATTACAGTGGTAGAAAATATTCATCCTAGCGGGAACAAGAAAGGTACATGATAAGAGGGGTGATGACCTGGAGGAACTACTCCTAGATGAGAGAGATATGGGAGAACGATTCTAGGTGGAAAAATACTTGGAGAGATTACATCGAGATGAAACATGCATGGAGGAATTATACCTAAAGGATTACTTGAGCATTGAGGAAGAGGTTGCATAGGAGTAGGTTGTTGATAAGGCATATTAGATTGCTTGCTTATAGCCTGTGATACTTGAAGAATCCAAAAACTTGATGATCTATGCTCAGAAGGACTAGAAAGTGGGCCATAGTATGCCCTAAGTAGCATGGAAACTTTATAGAATCTAGGTGTAAGACCCTCCTCCCACATGTGATCAGAGGTTACTATATTGGATTCAACCTCTTATGTGACCTAAAGGAGGGGAATTTATGGAACACAACATATAAATCTTCCACAACAGCTACAGGACCCCTGATAGCCATCCCAACACTTCTAGGGACCATCCCATGGGTCTCACTAAGGTTGTAGGCTTATTGACCTCTAGATGCTCCCATGCTATAGGCTTGGCAATGTCGAGGAGGCTCTGGATGCTCCCACGATGACGCATGCTAGCATCTAGTGTCAATTTTTCTCAATTATGTTCCAGCATCCCTAGGATTGGAGCCACGTTTTTAGGCCTAGAGCCCAGGTCACTGCCTAGAATTAAATGACACCTTCATAATAGTATGATAATAGGGAAATAATGATTCAAAAATAAATACTTGAAAAATCCCTTAACGAGATCCCTAATAGCCATGACAGAAATCTTTTCAAACATATCACAAATATGTAATCTACATCATCATATCATTTGTTGCATTATGATTTATTAGGTCATAGATACATTAGACATCCATTTACAAGTAAGAACATGATGAGATACATACATAGACACTATCATAAAACATACACATAACTTGCATAATAGAAACAAAAATACCAATGAAATCACAACTATATGATCCACATATAAACCATTATGATACAGATAGAAATACAGGTAGAAATAACCTCATATTGATGATGAAAAATCCAAACCCGGAACGGGAATACCACATTCCACCTGACCATAGAATGGTTGAGCCAAATCTCTCTTTATCCATTCAACCTCATGCCGTATTCCAAGCATGAATGTGGGGCTCAAACTGAAAGAATCAACGACAACATCCTGAGGTTAAACCACCTCACTCTCATTAACATAAACTAGGATTTACTGTAATCCATCTTAGATCACTAGGCCAACATAATAGCCATGTCATAACAGGCTTTACCATGATCTCCATTCGATCACTAGGGCAAAAAAGCATGGACACCCCCTAATTTCGCAACCTACACCATGAGGAATTTTCCGGTCTCCTCATCTGTCAAGATTTACTACAATTCACACTGAATCACTAGGCTGTAAATTGAGATCCACTCTCTAGGATTACTGAATATCCCAACCATGTATTACTAGGCCCAACGTAGATCAAACCACGTATTAGCTTTACCATATATCCTGCCATTCATGGGCAAGGAATTCTAGGCCCACTGAGGCAACAAAAAATCTTTCATTACCGCAACCCACAGTATGGTTCACGGGTTACTAGGCCATGTTTTCTATCCTTTAGAGATCCACCTGACTTAGCTTTGAATCCATCTAGAAATATAGCTGAACCAAAATATGAGAACACCATCACACCATGTTTATCTGAAAATGTCAAGGCTAGGATGAACACATTGTCACATCTAGAAAAACCCATGCCATAACAACAACATAACCACATGAAATATCATGCACACCAAATATCTCAAGGAAAATGCACATGCAGTTGATACTTGCAAAGAATCGCGTTGTTGATTCTTGATCCTATTCTTCCTTGCATGATCTTTTCTTCCTCTTGCCTTCTTTTCCCTTCTTCATCCAATGCCAAAATGCTCCAAGAAAAATCTAAGTGTCTAAGAGTGTGTGTGTGAGAGAGAGAGAGAGAGAGAATAATGAGAGAGCTCCAAAACTGAATTGAAAAAGGGTTACCAAATTATCCTCAAAATACTTTTTATCAATTAGGTCTCTATTTTCTTCATTCTCCATTTTTTTGATTAATTTTCATCCTCACATGCAACTTGTGATCTTTCGCCTTCCTTTTCTCCTAATTTCCATTATTTTCATAAATAAATGTGCCAAAAAAGGCATTTTTCCTTTCCAAAGACTTAGCCATATTATTTGGCAATTTCATTAGCCATAATAAATCGATGAACAACCACACTAGTATGTTTGCCCAATATTGAGCTTGGAATAAGTGTCCCACCAACCGTGGTTATTATTTTTTCTTTTATTAACTTTTATTACATGGAATTTTCACGAGGGATGTTATAGAATCCTCCCCCTTGGGGGACACTATCCTCAATGTACAACCACACCTACATTATTGGCTTGAGGAGGGCTGACCCAGGTTCAACATTAATTATCCAAACAAATCCTTACACTACTAGCACTTTCAGCATCAGACCACGGAGCGCATACCAAAGTCTCACCTGAAGCAATATGTTGAAACCAAGTTTCTGCACCCTGAGATGGTCATGATGTCATTTTATTTCCTTTATTCTTGCCTTTGTGCAGGTCACTTCTCTCCAGGGTTTGGAAGACAAGCCTTCTCTTACATCCTTCAATACCTCCATGAAAGGGTTCAGCTATCATTCGCGCAACCCTAACCCTTGATTTATATCCTTTTGCGCTGCGAAGGTAGCGTACCATGTAGATTTCTAGGGTAGTCCAAGTTTCTTACTTATCTTAATAGTCACTCATAGTTAGCATCGCGTAAACAAATAGTCTTATATGTGTTTAGTTATCCAATATAATCATATGTATTCATGCATCACATAAGCATTAGAAAGGAATTTTGTACGTAAAATGATAAGATGCATTAATCTAAACAAAGACACAAAAATTGCAGAATAATTCTCTTTATTAATCTTTTCCATGTGATTACAAACTCTATTCACCTTGTGCACACAGCTGCAGGGGTCCATGCACTCAGTTGCGGACTTCCACTCTAGGCCTCTGCGCACTCAATTGTAGAACCTCTACCTACTCTACAACCCAAAACATAGACTTCTTACTTCAGAGCTATCACTCTCTTACATCGTGTGTCTCTAAAACTACTTAGAGCTTAGCTCTTTTTATACAATCCCATGGTCCATGGACAATGGGTAGATCTCTTACAACTGACTTTACTTTACAAAACTAATGGTGGAAAACCTTTTATGACATATAACACCTACGTGCTCTATGACCAAAAAATGTGGAGTCTTTATAAATTTATTACAAAATTTAACCAAAATATGGGCTTTTAGCCCCAAAACTGCCCTTTGGGGGATCCCGTTCCCAATAGGCCCCCAGCACAAACATCATGACTTGCCCTCAAATCACTTGGTAGGAATAGAGATCTTTGCGTGAAGTCCTTCCAGCTTGATCTGTGTGACCGCAATTTCGACTGTGCACTAAGCTACCGCTTGCTTCACATCTTCCACTGTCTTCCCAGTCACTGCTCTTGCACTATCAACCTGAAGCTTTTGTTGCGTTTCCTGTAGAGTCAGAAGCTTGCCTTCGATATTCCATATTACTACATAAGACTCATCCAACCAGGGCTTTAGTCTTGCCTTAAGCACTGCTTCCTTGTGCAGTGCTGCGTCCACTTGTTCCTTCAGCTACTTGGCCTCGTGCAACTTGGCTAGTCTCTGTGTTAGTGTGATGGTTTGCACTATGCCCTTAACCTCATCATAGCACTATTGTAGCTCACATGCCTCCATCCCTAGCGTCTGTGCATTGGGGTCCTTGTGCAAGCTGGTCAGGACCTCAACTGACTACTGAAACAACTGCGTGCAGTCTGCTATTGTACTATCCATCACCGCTACTACTACTGTGACAATGGTCACCCATTGTTCCTTCACTTCTGGCAGAGTCAAAGGCTAGGCCCTCAACTGTAACTCTGTAATCTATAGGTTCAACTCTAACTGGACCCACGCCATCTTAGTCCCAGTGTCATGCACCACTATGGCCAACTTGCGAATGCATACCTCAATTAGCTCGTCCTCCAAAATGGAAAAATCTGGGACCATTCTGCATTCCTCCTCAACAACCTGCAAAATGTCCTTTCTTTGATTGGTTGCCTCAGTCTCAGTGACGATGGAAACATTTCTTTGTAGGGCCATCTGCTTGTTATTGATCCGATGTTCACCGATCACCTGGAGGGCACGTTCTTCTCGGGCCCTCAGTTTTGCAATTACTCCATCCTATAAGAGGTTGAGTGCTTCACGTGGGAGCATTGCCAGGTTCAACCCTACTCCCTTTAGGGAGCTGACAGTGGGCCTGTTAGCCTCCTTCTCTGTGGTTAGTGCTCCATCCGGTAGTACTATCGCACTAGAAGTCTTTGTGCATAGCATATCAGCAGTCTCTGAAGTGTCGATAGCCAAGCTGGTAGACACCATACCAGCCTACAATGTGTGGGTCTGCAACTCCTGCAACCCTGTTTGGATGGCCCCAAAGATGATCTTCTGCTACTGTTCAAACTGCTGTAGGGCCTTCGTGGTGACATCCCTCACTGTGTCACCGATATCATGTAAATCACCCTCTGTCAATGTAATGGGGTCCAACGAGGTCTTGGTCACCTTTGATTTCTTCTTGGGCCCTCCTTTATCCAACTCTCTTGGGTGCTTGATACAAGAAAACGTCTCCTAAGGGTCCACACCATGTTGTTCATCTGTTTCCTCCTTAGTCTCAAGTGATGGTGACCTCACACCTTTTTTAGAGCCCTGCTCTTCCCCACCTGTCTGCTTCACAGCCTCAC
The DNA here is from genome assembly GCA_000404065.3 of Pinus taeda. Taxonomy (NCBI): domain Eukaryota; kingdom Viridiplantae; phylum Streptophyta; class Pinopsida; order Pinales; family Pinaceae; genus Pinus; species Pinus taeda. Next base: position 62,324 of record APFE031258306.1, read on the forward strand.
GCTCCGCTTGAGCCTTATCAACAACCTCCTTTTTCCTCTTCTTGGCCAGCTGTGTCATTTTAAGCTTGGCTTCCTCCTTTCTCTTCTGTGTGGCGGACATCATTTCGCCCACCCCCAAATTCGTTGTAGAGCACCACTTTAATGGCCATTGATTAAGCACTGCATCAATGCCATCATCCATTGCCAGATATGGAAACTCATACCATTTCTGCACAAGGTCCTTCCGTGCCTTGATGAATACTCGATGGAAGTCTACTTTCGACTTGGCATAGCCCTGTAGGTTGGTGTACACCATAGGTGACAATCGCAGCTTGCGATTGATGGCCATCTGAATGTTCATTTCCATCAAGATCCAAAATATCTTGTTCTCGCTAACTTGCTGTGGGTCCTTGGTCGCCCATAACAAAGCGTACTTTGCTGCTTCAGGGAGGTCTGGAATGATTGAAGGGAACTAGCTATCTTCTAGCAGCTCCCATGCAACCAGCACAACTGACAACAAGAGCCACGTGTAGTGGAACATCTTGCTAATATCTTCTGCTTCACGGAAGATTGCCAAGAACTCTCTGCGAAGGTAGTCTGACCAGTTCAACTGGACTCCTTCAGCGCATTGTGCTGCAAGCACAATGACAGGCACTAGTACCTCATTGATGTGACACTTCCTCATATAGCGTATATAGCGTATACAGTGAGGTCACAGATACTGGATATAGCGTATCTGCATGACTTCTTCACCAATTTAAATTTTCCTTCATTGACTCTACGAGAGCCTGTTCGCCACCTTTTCTATCAAAACTCATGGTCAAATTCTCTCTTGTATATGGCAAGCATGTTATTCGATGAATCAACCTATCTATGATGGGTATCGACTCCTCCAGCTACAGACACCCATCATGCATCAAGCACAACAACTGCTTGATGACCAAAACTATTACCGGGGTGCAATTGTAATGTGGCACTAAGAGCAAGTTGAGAAACGCTTCCTTTTATACTATGTTGAGCCACCTGCATAGCTCCAATGTGGTCATTCCCAAATTCTTGTCAATGATGCAGTGCATTAGTTGCTCAGTCGCTAGACGTGGGAACTTTTCATAGTCCACCAAGTCCCAGTCTTTAAGTTTCAACAGCAACACTTGTGCCAAGCGTAGACCATCAAAAACAATGTCACCCGACAATAGAGGGGTTTGCAGGGGATTCTTTCTCTCATCAATGTCCTTCCGCACCTTGGACTTAGGCTTGCGCAGAGGGACATACTCCAAAAACTAAGTAATAGGGTCTGCGCCTTGAGTGTCAACCTCCTTAACCTCAAATCCCACATCCTCATCGCCCATCCGAATGTATTCAATGTCTTTTTCCTTTGGTTATATGTTTATGGCTTTTCACTTCTCTTGCACAGTAGGCTTCGGTGGGTTTCTTCTTGGCGATAAGTGCACCAATATGGCATCCTGCTTGCCCTTGTTATCCTTCATGGTTTCCTTGGCTGGGGTTAGCTTTGGTCTTAGCGTCCTTAGTGATTTAGGCACCTGCACCAATAGTTTGGCCACTTCCAAAGCAACTGCTTCTGCCTCTATTTCCATTTCCTGTGCTGCCTCCTCTACTACTTGCTTGATATTTATAATTTCTGTGGGTGTTGGCATAACTCTTCCTAAGAGTGCTCACATCATCTCTATCAAGTTTACAAATTCATGAGTCTCCTTGAAAGTCTCCAATAATTCTTCGTTCATGGGTGCCTGAGAGCTCAACAACTCAATTCTCAAAATGCCAAGTGTTTTTCACTAGACAACCACTGGTAATTTATAGGGAATTTTGAATTCAAATCTGATTGTTCCACCCAAATTTGGTTCATTAATGCTAGATTGGTGATAAATTTTCAAGGATTTGAGCCATAAATTTTGTCTTAAACGTCGGTTGCCCACTCCATTTGGCCACATTTCAATAGTCAAATCATGAACAATGACTTTAACAGGCATTTTCTGGTCAACCTGTGCGATTGCTTCCTCGATAGCATAGCTACCTCCATGCTACCGCAAACTGTGTAACACTTCCTTGCTTCGAACCATCCTCCAATCATGAATCTCCCCAACCTGGGCAGTGTAGTTTATAATTTGGCACCTCCTTTCAGTTGCTTGGATCACTAAGACTATGCTACCTTCATCTAGTCACATGGTCAGACTATCAGTGTATGGCTTCAATAGACTACCATTCACCTTTCCTAGGAAGGGATCTTCATTCAATTTGACTAGCTGTACCGCTCCTCCATCGGTAATATTCTTAATGACGTAAGGCCCTAACTAGTGCATCTTGAGCTTTCCTAGAAATTTATCAAACTTACTATCATATAACGAAACCAGGTCGTTTACCTTAAAGGTGTGCAACTTAATACGTCGATCATGCCATGCCTTTTCGAGATGATTTTGGACGTGTTGGTGAAATCCATTTAGAAATATCTCTTCCTCAAGCTCATCTAGCTATGTGAGCCTCTCTTCTAGGGCTTCGCGATCTGTCATACATGTAAGCACTGCTATACGCAGACTAGGCACAATATATTCCATAGGCATTACCACTTCAACACCATAGACAAGCCTAAAAGGGGTTTGTCCCAACTTCTTGCATGTCGTTTGATAAGCCCATAGTACTGTAGGTATGTGTAGGTCCCAATCACTTCCGTGAGCATTGCAAACCTTGGTCAGCATGTTCTCCAATACTTTATTGAATGCTTCCACCGTCCCGTTAGCTTGCGGGTGATAGTGTGTGCTCTTCTGATGATATACATGAAATTACTCCATTAGCGCATTGATCATCTCATTCAGAAAGTGTGTACCATGATCACTCATCAAGATCTTTGGATAGCCAAATCATGCTAATACATGCTCAAAGAGGAACTTAGCAATGGTCGTGCCTGTGCAATCCTTCACAGGTTGTGCCTCTACCCAACAAGTCAAATACTCTGTTGCAGTGATAATGTACCTCGCTCCCATCTTTCTTTGGGATTAATGGGTCCCACAAAATCTATTGTCCATTTCTCAAAGGATTGCAACATCATTTGAGGATTCAAAGGAATCTCATGCCTCGCGATGTCCTGCCAGTCCTTTAACATACATCACACGCCTTGAAATATGCTTTTGAGTCTTAATGGAGGGTTTTCCACCACAACCCTGCACATAGAATCTTCAGCGCATTTGTTCTCCCTTCATAATGTCATCTCGCGTCGCCCCCATAAGAATCCGTGAGGATTCTTCTTCTTTCAAACTCAGGTACATATTGTTGTAATATCTCATCAAACCCCATTTTGTATAAATTCTCGGTAATGATAGAGAAATCTATTGCATGCACCACTAATTCCCTCTTCTGCTGGATAGTGTATCCTTCCAGTGCAGTCCCTGTAATTAAGAAGTGTATTATATCCTCAAAATTACCATCCACAACGCGCACTACAAATAGTTGCATGCTAGGAAATCCTTCCTCCAAATTAGTGGGTTCTTCCCCTGTTTCGATGCGTGATAAATGGTATGGTCCCACATTCAGTCATCCAAGCTTCAAAATAACTTCAAAATCATACTTCTGGAATAATAACAACCATCTATAGATTCTCCCCCCAACACATGCTTATTGACTAGGTACTTTAGCATGGAATGATCTGTGTACATCTTAAAATGACCTCCCAACAAGTAATGCCTAAACTTCTAGAGCGCATATACCATAGCTAGCCCTTCGTGCTTGGAGGTGGAATAGTTCTTCTCTTCTTTAGATAACCTTCTGCTTGCAAATGCGATAGGGTGGTCCAGGTCTTCTCCACTAGCTTGTGTCAGTACTACTCTGAGCACTACACATGATGCATCGACATGTACATGAAACTCCTTCTTCCAATCTAGGAAGACTAGGATTGGCGTAGTGACCATATTTTCTTTCTGAATACATCTAGGCTCTTCTTACACTCTTCGTTCCAACAGAATGTGACATCCTTCTTCAACAATTTCTCCATAGGCGCGGTGATTTGGGCATAGCCTTTGATAAACTTTCTCTAATATCCCATATGTCCCAGGGTATCGTGCAACTATTTCACACTCCTCAGTGCTTTCAAGTTCACTATCACCTTGATCTTCATGGGATCTACCATCAGTCCCTGTTTGCAAACCACATGACCTAGCAAGGTCCCAAAGGGAACACAAAACATACATTTCTTCAGATTGAGCAGGATCTGGTATCTTCGATAGGTATCCAACATCAGGCGCAGGCTTGCTACATGGCATTTCACTAGCCCAAACACATTCCAATCATCAAAGTACACTTCTAGGAATTTATGAATAAACTCCTTAAACGCAACAACAACTATGTGCGAGAAAATCATAGGCGCATTCTTCAATCCAAACGCCATTACAGTGTACTAAAAACAACCCCTCTATTGCAAAGTTTGTTTAGCTCCTATCTTCTGGCACGGTTTTGATCTAGTGGTACCCCGAGAACTCGTGAGTAAAGGAATATGCTTCCTGGCCACCTACATTCTCCAACACTTCATCAGTGAATGGAGTCGGGAAAGGATCATGTATGCAAGCGTCATTCAACTTTCTGAGATCCACGGATATCCTTATTTCATCCTTCTGCTTCTTTTCTTGTACCACCATAGGGCTTACCCAGTCAGATTCTTCCACAGGCTCAATAATGATGGACATGAGCATCTTATCTAGCTCCAGGTGGACCTTTTCCTTTTACTTTGGATTGAGACAGGAAGGTCTCTACTTAACCGGCTTAACGTTAGGTTTCAACATGATCTTGATCATACCTAGGTCCCCGATTATCTCCTTTAGATCTATGATCTTCGTAGGTAATAAATCCTGGTATTTGCAGAGCAATTCACTAACCTTATCCACCATTGCATTGTCCCAGTAATCTCCAATATTCACGAATTTGGGCTTTGCCTTCATACAAATGTTCAATTGTTTCACTTTCAATGACATGGTTATATCCAGATTCTCAACCTATGGTCCTTCAACCTCGCAGTGACCTTTTATCTCATGGATGTTAATTTTTCGTGGATCCTCATCTTCTTCTTCAGCGGTTACATTATAGCATTCTAGTGCATGACTCAGTTGAGTATCCCATTTAGACTGCATTAGGTCTAACGGATTCTATGGTATCCTAAATATTCTTTCTTTCACCTCTTGTAGCGCTTCATCAATACTGTCAAACACATCCTCAAAATTGAATGTCATCGTGAATCCTTCACGCAGTATATCCCACTCACCTGTCCCATGGCGGAGCCCTGTTTCTACGTACCAGTTCATCAGGACAATATCCAGGGTGTGACAAAACAAGTGCACCCATTCAAGTTGGGGTTTCTCTCCATAAGCTTGGGCCCATTTAGCCAAGTGCACGTGTGGATCATCTTGCCCATCATACTTGTCTATCATTCGCATCTTTGGCTTTCCAAAGCGAGTTCTCGTCATTCTCCTACATTTGCACCAATCATCAAAGCTTCCCTTGTGTGTAACCCACTACCTTTTGGGCGTAGCACGTAGTGCCTAGTCCAATGCCTGGAAGCGCTGCCTTTCTAGTACCTCCCTCTCAAATGCATTCAAAAAAATATGTACATTATTCAGGCCATCATAAGTAGGCAGATTTATTACCTCTCATGACACACAACATAGTGACCAGGTCATCATGTTACAACTCAGGGTAGTTACTTCGTGTAACTGATTCTGCCAGTGCTCTAATTCTTCATCAGAGTCCGAAGTGCATGAAATCTCGTGATCCCATGTAATTCGTTCATCCGCTGTTGGATTCACCCAATCTTGGTCTCATGCTGTTATCTTCTAGATACGGTTTAGATCATCATCACTCTCATAGTCGTGGACTGGTTCAGTATAACATAGTCCTTCAGCAGGATCTAGGGGTACCATTACGTAGAGTAATTTCTTCTCAAATATCATCTTCTACTTCTTTAGGTTGATTACCCAATTCATATCAGTAACCCAATCAATTCCAAGGAGCATGGGATATGGGTTGCTCTCATCCACATTTTCTATTACTTTAAGATCAGCCAACGTGCTCGCACCTTCAATAACCATAGTCACTCCCTACAACCACCCCATGGGGATGATCTTCTACTGATTCACCATCCTTAGCTGAATCGAAGATTTGTAATGCGGGACTCCCCATCCATTCCCAGGTCCATTTAGGTAGGACATTCCCATCTGACCCCAGATCCAAGATAGCCTAATCCATCTCATATTCTCCTTTCTGTGTGGTCAGTCTCATCTCTTGTCCCGTCCTTGTATTATGCTTGTCTATCTTTCATATTACATGTGGCTCAGTCATAGTGTTTCTGACGCATCTATTTATGAGCTGCTACATCCCCTTCACAACCTTGATATCGTGCATTAGCTTCATGCAGGTCTCCAAGAAGGTTGTAAGCATATAAGGGTCCATCTCCTGATTAGGCTTATCGTTTCTCCTTGAGGTGGAGGCCTCAGTGAAGCTCTTCTTTTCTTCCATGAAGGTTTCACATGCGCGCTCCAAATAAAACTCAGTTTCCTTTATTGGAGCTTTGCGAACCCATGTATTATCTTCTAGTTGTTTCCCCTTATCATCTCTTGTTACGATTCCGCTCCAGAGCACTATATTCATGTTTGGATCCTCTTCGCATGGCTTAGACCTCATCATTTGCAGGTTATGAGTTGATGCAGGTGGTAGTGCCCCTTTTTCATGTATCCTGGTTATCAGCGTAGGTCAATATTTTCTTTCAGGATCAAACAGACTGTAATACTTGCATGATGGACATGTTGGATTAGTGAAATCATGGGCATAGTGTCTTGGTCTTCCACAATTATAGCAGATCAACTGTCCTTGACCTCTACCAGGTCCTCCTCCACCTCAGCCTCTTCCACACCCTTGAAATCTTGTCTGCACCATCCCTGCGCTCTGGTCAGGGGGTCGTGTTTTGGCCTAAATCCTATAGGCAGGAGTTTTATCCATCATTAGTTCATGACTTTTTCAATTACGCTCATCATGCCCTACTGACCTACAAAAGTTGTAGAACAGTTGTTGTGGTGTCTATAAAAACTTCTACAACATATGATCGTTATTTGTGGCATTTTTCCCTGCTACGTGACATATAGTGCACCACAACGTAGGCCCCACACTCGGTCCTGCTTGAGATTTTAGCCTTAAAGGCATCAAACCTCCTCCTATAAGGTAGTTCACAAAGACCGGACAATGGTCTTTGTCATGCCCTTGATTCTTGCATTTTAGACACCATACCTCCTCATGCACCTCTGGTCGAACAATTCTATCCTTCTTCAAGCTTTGCATCTCAAGGCAAATATTTTTTAACTATGCATGGATATGCTGAACTCCTAGATTTGGATCCTGAATTGGTGTTTCATTTAGCCTCATTTCGATCTCCATGGCCTCTACCTGAGTTGTTATCTTCTGCTGTGACAACGCAACCCTTAAGTGTGTCAAGAGCGAAGCCACAAACCACTTGTGATGCTATCTATCTATTAGGTTCATGTTAGCTTCACGGATTGTATACTTCAACCTTTGATCAAGTTCACAAGGTATCTCACCTAGTTGCATTGCAACTTCTTTGAACCCTACAATAGACTGTGCTTCAGATTTAGGCCTACTAAATTCTCTATTCAGTGTTATCTTGATGTTTGCCACTCTAGCATTTGGGTTATCATTACCGTACTTGATATACTAGGTTAGCACATGATCCTACAGAGTGCTAACTAATGTCGCCTTCTTCATGTTGCCATTTGTTATTCCCTAAGCTTCTCATATAGCTTTTACAATGAACTAGAATTGGTGAGGTTCCTCATTCCCCAAGCCTTTGAACAAAGGCAGCTTCATTGAATTTTCCATACTGAACTGCAGTGGAGGTGGTACAGGTGAAGTCGTAGATGATAGTGGTGAGGTTGGAGGTGGTGTGGGTGGAGGTGGTATTCACATAATACTTTTCTTATTAACTGAAGAGTACTTTGCTGAGAAACTCGCGTTATTTCCTCTTTATCACGTTGCGGAGATGAAATCAATGGACTATACTCAGGACCCTTTTTTCCTTCATTTCTGTAAGTTTTTCCACTTCACATAGCCCCAAACATCAAGGTGGCTGCATAACCAATTTTTCGTACAAAATAATTTTATTCCAGGTATTCAAATATTTCACATACTTACCTCGCAGTCCTTTGAAAAATCATCACTCTGCCTTGATGTAGCTGACTGAGGTGTCAACCGCAAATTCAGTTATGAATTATCCTATGATGCAATCAAGTAATTCATCGACAGCGTGAGTGATCTTATCCTCTGATGCTCCAACCTTCGCACTAGCTACGGAGTCCACAAAATAGGACCGTACATTCCTTGGCTATCTGCTACCTTTGCGATCCCCTCGTATAGCTCAATCGAAAAGTAGACAAATATCTCGTGGATCTATATATATAGGTACCTATGTAGCCACTATTCCTTTGTCAATTGCAGGTTTTTGTTCTATTGTGCCGCGAATTTATGGATCTTCCTATCCAACCAGTCTCTAATCTCTTTCTTTGTCAGATTCCAGAGATATGACATCACACATATCTTATGCAGATTCTGGTCCTAGCAGTAGAACCATTTGTTGGTTTGAGGGGGCCTGACCTAGGTTCAACGTTAATTAGCCAAACAAATCCCTACACTACTGGCCCTTTCGGCATTAGCCCATGGAGCGCGGACCAAAGTCTCACCCGAAGCAATATGGGGGATGTTAGAACCAAGTTTCTGCACCCTGAGATGGTCATTATGTTGTTTTATTCCCTTTATTCTTGCCTTTGTGTAGGTCACTTCTCTCAAGGGTTTGGCAGACAAGCCTTCTCTTTTGTCCTTCAATACCTCCGCGAAAGGGTTCGGCTATCCTTTGCACTACCCTAACCCTTCATCTATACAATTTTGTGCTGCCAAGGCAGCGTACCATGCAGATTCCTAGGTTAGTCCAAGTGTCTTACTTACCTTAATAGTTACTCACAGTTAGCACTGCGTAAATAGATAGTCCTATATGCGTTTAGTTATCTGATATAACCATACACATTTGCACATCACATAAGCATTATAAAGGAAATTCATACATAAAATTATAAGATGCATTAATCGGAGCAAATACACAAAAATTGCATAATACTTCTCTTTATTAATCTCTTCCAAGTGATTATAGACTCTATTCACCCTGCGCACACAGTTATAGGGGTCCACGCACTCAGCCGCAGACTTCCACTCTAGGCCTCTGCGCACTCAGTTGTAAAGCCTCTACCTATGCTATGACCCAAAACTTAGACTTCTTACTTCAGAGCTATCACTCTCGTACATCGTGTGTCTCTAAAACTACTTAGAGCTTAGCTCTTTTTATACAATCCCATGTTCCATGGACCATGGGTAAATCTCTTACAACTGAATTTATTTTACAAAACTAAGGGCAGACAAGCCTTTATGACTTATAACACCTATGCACTCCGCGACCACTAAATGTGGATTCTTTACAAGTTTCTTACAAAATTTGACCAAAATATGGGCTTTTAGCCCCAAAACTGCCCTTTTGGTGTTCCCGTTCCCAACATATACCTCATGAAAACCACTAAAAAAAATGATCACCATCGATGTAGTATTTAAAATGATCACCCTACTGAAAAGTAATACAAAATGAAAGCACAATGACATGAAACTCATACCACTTGCTTGAGCTTTATAACTTAACTCATGGTGGTATTTATATCCATATGCATATGCACATATACCAAAACATCATGAAACATGTACCAAAACTACTTTTCCTCAACCACAAAACAATGAAGGATACATAGCCTACATATGATCTGCCATCTCCCATGTAGCTTCATCGGGCCCAAAGTGCTTTCACTGCACTTTAACTTGTTTGATTTTGGAGCATGAGAACCTTTTTCTGCAATATACACTTAGGCTCCTGCCAAAATTCTCCATCTAGTTCTGCCCGCAATAAAGGCCAATCAATCACATGATCAACGTCTTTAACATACTTCTTAAGCAATAACACATGGAAAGCATCATGGGCTTTCACTGTCAGAGGTAGTGCAAGTTGATAGGCTACTAGCCCAATCCTCTCAATAATACTCAAGGGTCCACAAAACCTTGGTGCCATCTTGGCACATGATCCAATTTGTAAGAAGCTCATTCTTGGTTTGATGCACAAGTACACCTATTCCCCAACTTGGAACTCCTTGAACAACTTGTTTCGATATCCATACCTCTTCTGCTTATCCGGTGCTACTTTAAAATTATTCTCGATTACTGCATTTACTTTTCCATGTTTACCAACATGTATGATCCAATCAACACCCTGTTAACTAGATTGCTCCAACTAATCATAGTATTGTAACTCTTCCCATACAATGCCACAAACAAAGTCATCTTCAAAGATTCTTGATACCCATTGTTGTAAATGAACTCTATCGGTGGAAGGTAATATTCCCACTTGCATTGTTGATGAATCACATACATCCTCAGCATGTACTCCAATATCCTTTTGACACTCTATGTCTGTCCATATGCCTGCAAATGATTAGTTGTACTAAAGGCCAACTATATGCCCAAACCTGTAAATAATTCCTTCCATAACCTGGAAGTGAACTTTGCGTCCTTATCTGACACAATATTATTTCAAACATCATGTAATTTGACCACATCTCTAATGAATACCTATGCTATATCCCTCACTGAGAATGTAGACTTCACTGGAATGAAGTGTGCAACCTTTGTCGACCTGTCGAGAAAAACCATGATGGAATTGTGTTGCCTCACTATCCCTGGATAACCCATAACAAAGTCCATGGAAATGACTTCCCATTTCCATTTTTGGATCAAAATCGTCTATAGCATTCCACCTAGATTCTTATATTCTTCCTTCACATGTTGATAATCAAAACACCTAGCCACATAGTCTACTACATCATTCTTCATATTTGGCCAATAATAAAAAAAAATTACTGCGGTCAATGTCTTATAATAGTTTGGGTGACTTGAATAAGGTTTCACATGAAAATCCCTCAAGATCACCTTCTTGAGCTCTCTATTGTATGGTACATATATCATGTCTCTAAATCTAACCAATCCATTCGCTGTAAGAAAATAGTCCACATCCTGTGCACTTGCACCTGTAACCTGTGCCCACCTACTAAGAGAATCTGACACCCTATTCTTCTTTCCTTTTATGTACTTGATATTGAATTCAAATTCACTAATCATGGCCAATCATCTAGACTTCCTCGCATTCTGATTCGGCTGGTCAAACAAATACCTCAACCTAATATCATCACTTATAAGCACAAACCTTACGCACCAGAAGATAGTGCCTCCACATCCTCAATGCATGCATGATAACTGCTAACTCAATATCATGTGTTAGGTAGTCCTGCTCGTGCTCATTTAGCATTTGTGACTCAGCATACTAGTTGTTCATTCTAAATAAGGACTCCATCAAGTCCTCTCTTGCAAGAATTTGTGTATACTACAAACTCCTTGTCTAGATCTACAATCTGTAACACAGGTGCATGTGTCAACAACTGCTTGAGCTACTAAGGAATAACCTCACACTCCTCTATCTATTCGAACTTCTTACCTTTCCTCTAAAATGATGTAATAGGATAATAATTTTGTGAGAAGTTCCTAACAAACCTCCTATAATAGCCTGCCAACCCCATGAAAGATCTCACATCATCCACATTCCTAGGATTTACCCACTCCATGATGGCCATTTTCTTTTCTATATCTACTGCAATTCCCTCCTTGGAAACAACATGTCCCAAGTAGTGTACCTTAGTCTGAAAGAAACTACACTTATTGAGATTAACATACAACTAATCCTCTCTCAACAACCTCAACACTGCTGAGAAATTCTCGACATGCTCTTCCTAATTTTTAGAATATACCAATATGTCATCATTGAACACAATTATAAACTTATCCCAATAAGGATGCAACACACTATTCATCAAGCACACAAATGTAGTTGGAGCATTAGTAAAGCCGAATGGAACTACAACAAATTCATAATGCCAATACCTAGTCCAGAAAAGTTGTCTTATAAATGTCCTCCTGTTTGCTGTGTACCTGGTGATATCTTGACCTCAATTCGATCTTAGAGAGAACTTCTTCTCCCTTAAACTCATCAAATAAATCATCAATCCTTGGTAATGGGTACATGCTCTTGATATTCAGTTTGTTCAACCACCTGTAGTTAATGCATAATATGAGAGTACCATCTTTCTTCCTCACAAACAATATCGATGTGCCCCATGGTGATACACTTGGCCTAATGTATCCCTTTTCCAACATTTCCTTCAACTGTAGCTTCAAATCTACCGAGTCAGGTGTGCTCATCTTGTAAGGTGATTTTGATGGTGGAGTTGTGCCTCACATTAACTCAATAGAAAATTCTACTTCCCTGCGAGGTGACAAATCTGAAACATCCTTGGGAAATGCATCCTGAAACTACTATAGAATTGGGTATCTGTTCAAAACATCTCCATCCTCAACTTCCTTGCATTTGTCACTAGAAATGTGCACTGTGAATAACATACACCATTTATTGCAACTATGCTTTGCCCGCATAGATGTCACCATCTGAAATAATGTGGCTTTCTTATTTCCCTATAAGAATCTTGGTTCCCAATTTTCATCAACACACTCAATGGATTTGTCATAACAATCTATCTTGGTTCTATGAAGATATAATCAATCCATTCCCAACAACATACTATATGATCCCAACAATAATACATTCAAATGTTTTGAGGTAGGCATACCATTCAAATCAAATGTGCAAGCTCTTACCAAATGATGAACTCACTTCTTTGAAACTGCATCCAACTGTACTAACCAAGATTCGACATGAAATTCCTTACAAAACCCACACTTATCCACCAAGTCATGAATAACATAGCTATAATTATATCTAGGGTGAATAAAATAGAAATAACTTGATCACAAAACTTACTGTCCATCTCAATGATAGATGATTGATGGTTTGATTTTTTGTTATCCAATGTTGTATAAATATGAGGAACACTCTAACCAACATGCCCAATAGTCTGTGCCTCCTATGTACTATATATCTGAGGCCTACCACCTAGATTTTGTGGACAATCTCTCTTAAGATCCTCCTTACCTCATGTTCAACACTCCAACTGACCAATGCCATCACCTCTATGATGCTATTGTGACCCATGTCCATGTCTGGTTGTATTGAACCTCTTTAGTGGTGCCACATTTTCTTTCTCGTATGCATTCTAAGGCCTTGATATTTTCATCTTCCATTTACCTTTACCTTTGTCTTTTCCTTTGCATCCATGCCCAGGTTAATTCTTACACTTTGATTACTCATAGAAACTCTTCAATTTCCCAATAACTTCCTCAAGTGACTGAGGCTCATCATACTCATCCAATCTCTAAATTTTAATGGAAATCTAGTCACAAATAATTGAACTTTATCCTTCTCATCTTTAAGATAGGGTACATGCCTCAATTTCTCTACAAACTTAGTCATGTACTCTTCATGTGTCATTCATCCCATCTTTGGCTCATAGAATTCTTTGGCCTTACTATCTTAGTGCCTTTCTGACAAGTATTTCTTCCTAAAAATCCTCTTGAACTCATGCCAACTCAAGTCATCGGTCTTGATGTCTCTAACCCGCTTCACATATTCCCGCCAAATGTCTACTTTACCTTGCACACTGAAGAAAGATACTCTAGCCTTCATATTATCTCTCTAATTACAAAACTGAAAGAATATATTCATCCCAAGTATCCAAGCCTCTGCATATTCCAGCTTCTTCAAATCTCCAACAAAAGTAGGTGGCTTTTCTTTCTTAGAATCATTTAGCAAGTATCCCCTTCCACATCTCCTGTAAGGATGATAATGATGACGATCATGATGTATATCTGATCCAAAACTAAAATAGTACATGTATCCATCACCTCTCCTATATAGAGTATCCAACAACCCACCATCTCTAATAGTGTCATATTTATCTGAAATGTGATCCCCATGAGACCTACTTCCATATGCCCCATTAGTTATTTCCTCCTATCCATGGATGATCTGAAGTGGCCCTTGTCGCTACAATTCTAACAAACTTTGAAGAAGTATTAGAGTAACCTATTCTTGTTTCTTGTGTGCCTACATGATTTTGTCATTATCCACCTTACAAAACCTCGTTTCTTCCTTCAAGATTCTCAATTTGTCTGCCAAATTAGAAGAGTGCCCAACACCACGTTGCTCATTTGATTCATAGGGAGAGTCTTTGTATTCTAGCATCTTGCTAATCATTTTATATCTTTCATGCAAGGCATACTATGTTAGCTAAACTAAATCACAATAATAAAACATACCTTAGCATAATTTGGGGAGGATATATCATTTGAAAGATCATAAAATCAACATGATACATGCATAACATAATCATAACAACATATAGACAAATAATACAAAAGTACATAACCATGTAACCACCATTCTAGCTAAAGTCCAGTCATCAATGCATGACTATAGAAACTACACATACCATGAACTTATGCATGAAAAAACAACCATACTAACGTATACTAACAATATGCAAGCATAAACAACATGTAACCAATCATACACTCATGACAACATACTTCATAGCAACAGAATCCTCTTTCACATGGTGACATCACTACAATGATGACTGGCATGATGCATATGCAAGAAACACATAAACCACAAGAATGATTAATATACATGCAAATAACAAGAATGCATGACCAAAACACACTACCCATCTAGTATGAGGGGTGAACCATTCTTTGATACCACTATGTAACACCCTCCTCACACATCTATCCAAGTAAGTGGAAAACCAAGGTAAACATCTGACAATAGGCTACTATTATTGGATTCAACCTCCTATGTGACCTTAAAGAAATGGAATCGATGAAACACAACATATAGACCTTCCGCATCAGCTGTAGGACCCCTAAGAACCATCTCAATTCTTATGGAGGTCAATCCTTGGGTTCCACTAAGGCTTTAGGCCTCTTGAGCTTTGGATGCTCCGATGTTATAGGTCTACTAGCATCTAGGAGGCTCTATACGCTCTCATGACAAGGAATGCTAGTGTCTAGGGACTATTTTTCTCAGTGTTGTTCTAGCATCCCCAATATTTGCACCACATTTTCACACCTAAAGCCTAGGTAACTACCCAGAATTGAAGGACACCTTCATAGCAATATGATAACAGGGAAAAAGGATGCAAAATAGAATTATTAAACAAGCCTTTAACCATACCCCTACTAGTCATGACAAACATTTTGTCAAACATATCAAAATATATAATCTATAAGTGTAAACAACAAATTTAAGCATAGGGATCTCATACTTAACTGAGAATTGCTAAGAACCATTGTTCCCTCATATCATTTGATGTATTATCATCTATTATGTCATAGATACATTTTTCATCCATTTACAAGGAAAACACATGATGAGAGCCATACAAAGGCACTTTCATAAAACATATACATAACCAACATAATAGCAACAAAAATACCAATGAAATAACATCCATATGATCCACATATAAACCAAAATGATACTTGTAGAAATACAAGGAGAAATAACCTCATATCGATCATGCAAAATCCAAAACTGGGATGGGACTACCATGTTTTACCTGATCATAGAATGGTTCAACCAAATCTCTCTTCAACCATTCACCCCCATGCCATATTTAAAGCATGAATATGGGACTCAAACTGAAAGAATCAACGAGGGCATCCTGAGACTAAACCACCTCACCCTCATCAATAGAAACCATTCTTTACCGTAATCCATCTTGGATCAGTAGGCCAACACAATAAACATGTCATAACAAGCTTTACCATGATCCCCACTAGATTTATCCACCTTTGCCATGAGGAATTTTCCTATCTCCTAGTCTCTTAGGGTTTATTTCAATCCACACTAGATCACTAGGCCCTAAACTGAGACCCACACTCCAAGCTTTATCACATATCCGAACCTGAGATTACTAGGCCCAACGGAGAGCAAACCACCTCTTGGCTTTATTTTATATCCTCCCATTCACCAGCAAGTATTCCTAGGCCCACTGAGGCAACACAAAAGAGGAATTTACCACAACCAATAGTCAGGTTTAGGGGTTACTAAGATATGTGTTCTATCATTCTTAGATCCACATCACTTAGCTTCGAATCCATCTAATAATCTAGCTCAATTAAAACATGATAACCCCATCACACCATGGTTGTCTAGAAATGGAAAAGCTATGGGAAAACACTGTCACAGCTAGAAAATCCCATGCCATAACAACAAAAGAACCACATGCAATACCATGCATGCCAAATCTAGTAAGGAAAATACACATGTAATCAATAACTGCAAAGAATCCCGCTATAGCTACTTGATCCTGCTCCTGCTTGCTTGATATATACTTCCTCTTGACTTCTTTTCCCTTCTTGATCCAATGGAAAAATGCTCCAATAAAACTCTGAGTGTCCAAGCATGAGAGAGACATAGAGAATAAAGAGAGAGTTCCAAAACTGAATTGAAAAAGGGTTACCAATTGATCCTTAGAAGCCTTTTTATCAATTAGGCCTCTATTTTCTTCATTTTCTATTATTTTCCTTCATTTTCCTCCTCACATGAAACATGTGACCTTTCACCT
The DNA here is from genome assembly GCA_000404065.3 of Pinus taeda. Lineage (NCBI taxonomy): Eukaryota > Viridiplantae > Streptophyta > Pinopsida > Pinales > Pinaceae > Pinus > Pinus taeda. The sequence goes on from APFE031258306.1 coordinate 79,024, forward strand.
CCATTTTCTCCTAATTTCCATTATTTTCATAAATAAATGTGCCAAAAATTCCATTTTTCCTTCCCAAAGACTTAACCATTGCCTTTGCCAAATTCCTTACCCATAATAAACTGTTGAACACCCACACTAGGATTTCTTTCCCAACATTCTACTTGGAATAAGTTTTCCATGAACTATGGTTATTATTTTTTCCCTTATTAACTTTTATTACATGGAATTTTCATGAGGACTGTTACACTAGGGGAAACATAAGTAATGGAGTAAGTGGTTGTATTTCGAGTCATTGATGAAATAGTGGTCTTAGGAGAGGTTTCAAACTGAGGTTCTTAGTAAGTCAATTGATCAATAGTCACAATATTTCCATTATAAGGGAATTATTTTTTTGCAAAAGACAGAGGATGCTATAGGTGAAATGTTATATGCATGACTATGACTCAATAAAATGTTATAATATAAAGGGCCATCAATGACTTTGATGTCAATCAACACTGAATTTTCAACAATAGTAATGGGGTATTTAAAATATAATCTGGGAGGTTGTGAGGGGTGACCATCCCAAGCACAGAGTCATAGTGGATGGTGATAATTTAGGGTAACCAATTTTTTTCCAAACAATAGTGTCCATCACACGGGTGGAGGAACCTTTATCTATTATACACCACTAGACGGTGGCATTTTTTATGGAAACTGGTATTTGAAATGAAATGGATGATGAAAAGGGGGGGAGATGCTCTACTTTATCAACATCAAATATAATCAAATGATTTTTAGAGGGATCAACAATTACCAAACTATATATTAAAGATTTATGTTGGCATGGGCACATCTGGAGGACTTCCAGCATTGACATGGCAATAGGAGAATATGCCAACTCATCTACTATGCTATTGGTATGGGTCACCTTAGAGGAAGAAGAATTTCAATGTAATGGACCTTTAATAATCTTAGGTTGAACCTAGACATTAGGCTGAGGGATATATAAGATACCATTTGATGAGAATAGGCGCTCAGTGGAACTTTTGGGATAGGAATCAATCATTGACTTATTAGGCGGATTTTCATATTGACGTGACCAAGTTTGGAGGTTGACTTCTTTGGAATTCATTATGAGGATCTGGTAATTGTTTTGGCTACATTGTGAAGGTTGAGGGGTCGTAGTATTCTATGTGGGTTGGGAAGCCATATATCCTTATTGAGGAAAAGGATTTGTAAGCACAGCCATCTATCATAAGCAAGAGGGGGAGGAGGTGGAGAAACGGGCAGAGGTCCTCTAGAGGCAACAGCTTGCGCTTTCCATACCTAGCACATCTATGGTAAAATGGGACATTGATGAGTACCATGGTTGAAAACTTTGTAACAGGAAGAAGTTTTATTGGTTCTAAGACCCTTTTCTTCTAGGGTTGTTTGCCCTATTGTTGGGTTGTGGGATAAGGTTGGTAACCCTTAGGGGAATTAGGTTGTTGACCTTGGTTTCCCTAGTTACCTTGAGGTTTCTAATTTTACTTACCGTTTCCCTTATTTCTTCACTTAGGGTTAGGGGGATTGGTAATACTCTATTGAGCATACACTTGATGATGTGGAGGTGGTTGTTATTGTGGCAGAGGAGGAAGAGACATGGGAGGTTGAGGCGCTAGTGTTAGTGCGGCTAGAGCATTGGGAAGTGTAAAATATTACAAAGGATTCATGAAAACATTTTGATAGCCAGGTTTAGCAATATCCCAACCTACCATCAACTCATGCATATCGGGATACGCTTATGAAATTTTTGTACCTTGCTAAGTCTTAACACACGAAGGATCGGGAGGGGGATAGGTGTAAGTAGAATTGGTCTCCCCCTGGGGTTGACCATAACTCATGTGAGGTTAAGGATATGGTGATGATTGAGGGTGTTAAATAAATCAAATGATACCATCAGCAACATGAGATTCCCCTGACGCATTAGTAGCACCAAGCCGAGGCAGGTCATGGAGGACAATATAAACATAACCTGACTAGGCATATATCAAATCATATTTTAAGGCTATCTGGAGAACTTATTCCTTAGTTTGAGGGAAGTGAGAGGCGATGTCTTTACCTATGAGGGCCAAAATAGTTCTTAGAAACCAATCCATATATACATGTTATTCAAACGCAGGGGATCTATACATGCTCCTCCTTCTATACCATTCTTGAACATGCTTAGAAATATGAGTGGTATACGTTTGATGAAAATAGGTCAAAAGTTATGTATATGTGTCGTATCAAAGAGGTAACTGGAAATAAGAAAGAAAAGATTTGGTGACAGTCACAAAGGTAGAATGGGAGACATGTAGTTTGTCCACATACCATTTGGTTGTAGCTCCAGTTAGGGTGCAATGGAAGAGATGAAGTTGAATGGAGTCCCTAGTGATGGAATTTAATGAAAACCACATGTGAAAAGAGTGAACATGATTGGTGGGGTATTTTCCACGATTACCTTGAAACTTGGGAATGTCAAAAGAAAGCTTGGAAAATATAGGAGGCTAGTTAGGGTTATGGAGAAGAGGATCATTAATAAGCTAACTAAAATTAGGGAGGCTTAATCCAACCATATAAGTAAGCAAGGGAGGATTAATCACCATATTAGTAGATTTTTTTTGGCATTGTTACCTTGGTTAGAACCATTGTTACCACCTTGGTTTCCATGACCCACATTGGTAGCTAGAATTGTGGCAATACAGGGTTGGGAATATGTGGAGTTAGAGTAAGAACTAGAGTTAGCATGGGGACTCGATGGAGGAATAGGATGATGGGTCTAAACTCAATGAGAAGAGTTAAGGTGCCCTAAAGGAAACTAGGGGTGAAGGCCATGAAGTCTCAACTACAAATTTCAGGGGGGCACAATGGTGTCAAGATGAATATGAACCAAAAGACTAAAGGATGGTGATAGGATAAAAGAGTAACAAACAACAAGAAAACACCTAGTGTAGTGGTGCCAAGTGTAAACTAACTATAATCATATGATACTCTAATTCAATAACAGACGTCATATAAAAGAAAAAATGACGTCTATCCTAAAGGTGTTCTAAATCCTCAAATGACTTCTAATTCTACTATTTCATATGGCCTTCCAAGGGACTACTTACTTGAAAGAATCCGATCTCTACAAGGAGAGTTGTCTAGATAAAGGTGGGTAGAGGACCAATTAGTTTCCCATAGCCAGTCCTATAGGGTGTTTTCCTAAGATTGGCCACTAATGTTACCTTCATCCCATGGGGATGGTTGAGTCTTCATCTCCTTGGTGATGAACCACGACACATAATTCCCTACCACGGGTTGGGTAGTCCCTAGGAGGATAGCTCACACCATGATCTAGCCTAGCTACCTCTGAACCGGGTTTATGATGCACTACAGCTTTGGATCATGATATGGTGAAGAATTTAAGCTCCCTAATATGTTAATGTGATATGTCTCAATGTAAGTGATCATTGGGTGCTATTGGAATCCTATCCCACTGATCCTACACCTAACTATAAAAATTATTTTAGCACTGCTGCCCAAGTAGGCTTAATGTATGTGAGTTAAGTTGTTAAGGTGGATTGTTTCAAGTCTTATCTTAGCAGTGTTAACCAAGCTCGTGTTTACTTAGGGTTTGTGTAAGTGAAAAATGTGTCAAGTGGATGAGTTAATTGAGCATGTTTTGATGATTCCAATGTTGATAAAGATAAACTACACAAAATGTAAATAATACTGAAAATTAATAGTAAATAAACAACAAATTGAAGCACACAACCCCCCACTAAAGAAGGAAATCAATTAGAAAAAAAAAAGAGGGAAAATAAGAAACTCAAGGACACAAAAAATGGCCAAAATATATAATTTCTAAGGTATTGGGATCTAAAGGAAAAAATCTTTTGAAAATGGTGCAGAAAACCGACAAACAACAAAGGTGAAAATGTTGGAAAAGGATAGGTAAGAAGTTGCAAAAGCAATGATATAAAAGGGGATATTTAGGGGGAAAATCAACAGAAGATTATAAAAGGAATAAATTATTGTTAAAACCTATCTAAAATGACGACAAAATAGTGGAAAAAATGTTGAGAAACAATACTTGAAAATGTTTCACACTAGACTTCTCAACTCAACAATTCTCTTACAAAATAAAGAATGTGTACTCTAAAACCTAGGGAGATTTTCCATTTCTCAATGGGAAAATAATAAGTGTATATAGGCCTAGAGGTGGCTCAATAAATAATAGAAACCCTTCCTGGCACACATGCAACAGTGATGGCAAAACTGGAAATAACTGTTTTTATTTTTTTGAAAAATTGCAAAGTGTGGACTTAACCTGAAAAGTGCACTAGGAATAATTTATTGGCTTAAAAGTGTGTTGGAAACAATTGAATGGAAAAAAATTATTCTTTTCTCCCACTTCTCTCACTTGGCACATTAGACCCATATTGTGCCATCTCTTGCCCAACTTGTACTTGTGACCTAGAGAAAGATGCGAAACCCCAACATAAACATAAATTTTTCTAGAAAATAGAATAGATATAAAAATAGAAATTGAGAGGGCTAAAATAGATGTAAAAACTCTAAATGAGCTCAAGTAATAATCACCAAGGTTCTAAATTACTACACTAGTGGAGTTTCCATTTGTTAGTATAAAGTTTTTAGAGAAGTGTAGCAAAAATGCTTCACTTAATTCACTAGTGATAAGTAACCCTAACAACAAAATATGGAGAAAAAGGGAAAAAATATAGAAAAACCCAGTAATAAAATATGGTGAAGCAGGCTCCAAAATTTGGGTGTAGTGAATTTTTTAAGGTGTTGTAACATCGATAATAGAATTATACAGGGTCTATCTAAGGTATTCAACAGGTTTGGATGTTGGTTTCTTCCATTTTATTTTTGGGCATTGAAGCTCAATTAACAAATGAGTTCCACTATGTTCGTAGTTCTTTCTCTTGGTCGGGGTTCATCATGTTCTAGTCTAAACTCATTCTGTGGCTCTAACTCTTCTTAAGGTTGGACTATTGCCCAGTTCTTGGTTTTTGTGGAAACAATTCTTCCAAATGGTCAAGACTTAAGAAAAATGGTCTTGTCGCTGGTCACAAAGCTTAGGCATTTTGTAAGTTCCATAACCTCCATGCAATTTTAAGTCCACAAACACCAACACTTGATTGTATGAAAATAATTGCACCACTTAAACATAGAGACACTTATATAAGAGTTACAGATACCCTTGGCCCCACAATTAGGGAAATAGCAAATATTGTTCAAACAAGTGGAATATGCACATAGGAAGAACCTTTATTTGACTTTAGTTCTAAAGAAATATTTATGAGGATGGTTACATCCTTATATGCTCCAAACAAAGTCCTTATGCTCCTCATTGAGTGGATCTCAGTTTGAGCCCCCAAAGTCATTTTTTTCATTGCTCCTCTCAAGACCTTCCTCGCGCTTTTATTTTCCAAGTTCTTCTATCAAGCTCTATTATCTCTAATCCCTAAAATTCCTCTTGTTCCCTAAGAAATATCTCTCATAACTAAATCATGTCAGGACAATCATTTCCACACTTAAAGGAAATTAAGGATTTAAAAATCAACAAAACATAACGAGGTTCTTATCCACCATTTATGGGTCAAATAGAAGAGTGAACTAGTAATGATGGCTAGAAATTTCAGATTTCATTAACATCAAAGATTATATTTACAACAGAAATCACAATGGCTTACTACATGAGCCCCCTAGATTTGTTCAAGCTTTACTCCTTCCTTTCCCCTTGACCAACAACAGCCTTCTAATTATAGAGCACATGTATATAGATATAATGGGACATCTATCTACAAACAATGAGAGGCCTCTTTGCCAACAAGGCCTCCTGAATGACCATGCCTGACAAACTCCAGAATTTGCCACAAAAAACTAGTTTTGTTGTTGTACTATAAGGACACATCAAAATAACTAGGATGATAACATATTTCTCTTTTCCTAACTCCGTAACAACTTGATTAAGGTTAGTTACATTTCGAAAGGTTTAATTTTCCAACTCATCATCCAAAATAGTAATTTATAATCCCTATATTAATGTGGAATCCAAATACTTGTCTCAATGTACTACACTAATACCCTAATATACATGCTATCTTTTAACTCTAAACAAAAATGGATTTTTCTAGGAAATGATGCTCCTACATCACATGTGTAATAAATATATGCATATCTATAATGAATATATCACTATACATTTCAAAGGATTAAAATGCATCAAATTTTAAATTTTAAATTATATATATATATAATATATATATATAAAATTTTATTTTATTGATTTTAACCTAATTTGTATTCCATCATTTATTAATATTTGTAACATGTATTTAATATTTATAATATGTGTTCATACCCATATTATATAGAATAATTCTATGTAATACAATGTCTACATTTCTTTTGTTGTTTGTAGCATTGATTTCTAATGTTTGTGGTTTTTAATGAGCGATGAAACGCCTCTACTTTGGGGGGTTTTGGAGTTTCCACTCAATTTCAAACAGAAAATATTTGAAACATCACGTAACTAGGATTTACATGTTCAGAAGAGAACTTCAAATGTGATTACTCCTAGGGTTTCGACACCATAATGCTTGGGAGGAAATTTTCGCCTTCTGTGTCATTTTCCCTTTTGGTATATAGAGTTTGTAGTACAAATATTTCTTTCAGGGTGTCAGATGACAAACACTATATTACTTTAGCACAAAGCATGTCATAGACACAAACATTTTCTCACGAGGTATCACACCTCCTTTTCCATTATCGCTACATTCTTTTATTTTTATTTTGTGTTTTTAGGGTTTAAGTCCTCAAATTTCTCCTCAACATCTCCATTATTCCTTTCAAATAATGTCTCTATTTATTTAGTGTAGGGTTTTAAAAACCCTTTTTTTCCACTATTATCTTGATTGTAAAATTTTGGGTCCCAAAACCTCAGTATGCAAACTAAGAAGGGTTTCGTTTCTTTGAACCCTTGGTTCTTTTCCATGTTAATCATGTCTGTAATTCAATATTTCAGTTTTAAACATCGGTTATCCTAATTTAAGGAAATAAGAATTTTATATTATGAATCCCCTCTTTCTTATTTCTTAGAAATTATAACCATTAATTTCTTTCAGACTCTTTTTTGTATGTATGTATTCTTTTACAAGACATCCAAGACCTTGATTTCTATGAAACAAATGCTCAAGGTAAGATTTACCATTAATATTCTTGACTCCTAACAATAATTTAAAGTTCTTGTTAACTTGTTACAAGATTAGCATGTTTCAATCTACGAATCCTTTATGTTCTGGTTCAAGGTTTTATGGCTGCACACTAATATTATGTTTCCTTTCTAACCCTAAATTTTCCCATAGGTAATTCAAGCTATGATTGGCTCGAGACCCCAAGGTATATTCACAGTCACATATACTCAATGGAAATATTTTTTTATGGCTTAATTAGAATATAGGATACTATTTGAAACTTCTATGCTATGTGCTCCAACTCCAGTTCAAAGTTTTTACTTAGTTCGAAAATTTTGTGATACCCTTCCTCGTGTGATTCTCTAAACTTTTATAAGTATAAGTATTCTCAGTTCAAAGTTTTTATTCAGTCCAAAAATTTTGTGATACCCTCCCTCGTGTGATTCTCTTAACTTTTATAAGTATAAGTATTGGAAGAATAGGGAAGGGAAGTCATTTGATATTAGCTATAGTTGTTTATTCACATATTTATACTTTAGAGGTTTATATATATTTTTGTTTTAAGTAATTGTTGAAGATTTTTCATTTCAACTTAAGGTGGATTAGTATTAGTTGACTTTTGTTTTGCTTAGCATATGCTTAGTCTTAATGCTTACCAACAACTATAGTGTGTTACATAGTTTGTTAAGGTTGCATTCATGTTTAATAAATTAAAACAAATAGATTCATGCTCACCAATTTCCTAGGGATTGGAGATTATTCCAATTCTAATAAGTTCATATTATAATTACATGGGGCAATTAATATATAAATAAATTTATTTAGAAAAATGGTCCATTTTACAATAAGATGTGTGATTATTTTTTTTCTCAAATTAAATTATATTGGTTTCATTGGCTCTAGGGAGAAATTAATATATAAACACATTTTAATTAGAAAAATGAACCATTTTACAATAACTTGTACAATTCCTTCTTTCATCTCAAATTAAAATTGACCCATAACCTTTTTATAGCTCGTTAATTGAGTAAATATTTATATTGATAAAAAACTCTTCATATTGCATATTTTTTTTTGTTATATTTATAAATCCTTTCACTATATCAACCAGATTAATATATTAAATAAGGTTATACTAATTTACTAAATAAAAATTCAACTTTGCTTTTTGTTTGACTTATTATTATTGGACTTTAAATAATCATTTTTTTTCCTCCAAAATGTGATTGAGGAACTCTTTTGGAGATGTTTAATCACTAAAAAAACTCTATTTATTTTATGGCACCTAAACTTTTAGTTATATATAGTTTATAATTTGAAACAATTATTTAAATATATTATTGTGTTCAATATATTATTGTGTTCAATATAGTTTCTCTGAATCTTTAATCACTAAAAACACTCTATTTATTTTATGGCACCTAAATTTTTAGATATACATGGTTTATAATTTGAAACCATTATTTAACTATATTATTGTGTTCAATATAGTTTCGGTGAATCTTCTAATTCTATTGGATTAATATATTTTTTTTAAATACTAATTTTGGCACCTAAATTTTTAGATATACATGGTTTATAATCTGAAACCATTATTTAACTATATTATTGTGTTCAATATAGTTTCGGTGAATCTTCTAAGATTAATATATTTTTTTTAAATGCTAATTTTGGATGTGTTGTTTAGAAATGTACCTTAATTTTAAAAAAAAAATCATAATGACTTGGTTTAACATAAGAAACGTGATGACTTGTTTTTAGATAATTCCTCAGCTTTAAATTTCTAATATTATATTCTTATAGATGAACTAATAATTTTTTAAAATAATTTATAATTTAATATTTTAAAAATTATATAATATTTAAAAAATAAATATAAAATATTAAAATATTAAGATTAAGATAGACATAATAATTATAAGGAAAATAACTCTTTTTATTTTCAATAATTTTTTATATTTTCTTTCAAAACCATTTAGGATAATTATTAATTTAATAGTCTAAATTTTCTATGATTTATTTTTTAGTGGGTATATTTTGTAAATTTTATACAAAACCTTCTAAAGATTTTTTGGAACCAAAAGTATGAGTTACAAAATCTACCTAATGGGTGTTAGAAAAAGTTTTCAATCTTAAATCTATTTGCATTTAAAAACACAATTTAAATAAAAAACTATGATTTTAACTCCCAAAAAAACCTATGCTTTTAACGAGAAAAAAAAACATCACTAAATTTATATGAAAAGTTACAAAACATAATAAAGTTAAAATACACCATTACTATTTGCATCAATAAACATGTCTATTTTGAAATAAGGTTTTCTAAAATTTTAATTTAATTATCAAAAAATAATAAGTAGATAGCAGGAATTAACCTTTATAAAATATTCATGGAATATTTCTAGTAATAATTGAATGTAGTCTAACTTATTCTTAAGCAAAATTTGAAAGACCTTTTTAAAAACTTGAGTTTAAGTTATTTAAACTTGAGTGTTTTAGCGATTTCTTCCATACTTAATCCATTTATGCATTCAAAAATACATTTTAACTAAAAAAAATCACATTCTTTCTTGAAATTATTTTATGAGATTTTGGTGAAAAATTCTATTTTATATATAAATTATATTATGTCGTAATAATCATTATAAATAAAATATTTTTATTAATAATTATAAAAAAATTAAAATTTTATTTAAAAATAATTAATCAATTTTATTTTTATATTAATTAAAAATGGTTAAAAAATTAATTAAAATTTAAATATATATAAATATTTTGAATTTTTTTTTTAACATTATTAATTAATGTGGATGGCTCGAAAATTGTAACAATTATAAATGCCATGATTCCTGAAAAAAACTATACATACCATACAAATCTCAAAAACCTCAAAACAATAATATATCAATAATATTAAATCGAACCTGTTATAACTTAAAACTGACATAAATTAACCTAGCTGAATTTTTTTATGTTAATGATATCATACATATACTATTGTTAGCTATTTATAAATTATAACATCATTATAAGCAACCTTAATACCCTATAACATCGCATAAGCCACGGAGGAAAATTTCATGATATCCCACAAAATCTTACGACCGAAAATAAAGATTATTTAGCAGGCTGCCAGCTTTATTGAGGTGACTCGGTGAGCGACCTGATTGCTTGAGAAATAAGAAAAGCTAGTAGACTGGCATGGAGTTTTGACTTTGGGACTGCGTGATCAAAAACTCCAAATCGGTTCCTTCAATTCAATAATTCAAATCGAATTGGTGTTTGCTATCAAATCGAATTGGTGTTTGCTAAATGGATGGGAACTTGTGGGAGTCTATTGGCTTTCAGAGTGCACTCTCATATGAGATGACAAGTTCAAGATTAGTATTCACCTCTTGTGAGAAACTCTTCTTTCTCACATGTTTCCAACAAGCTCAGTGTTGCTTTGGCCAGGGAGGAGCAAGTATGTAGTTTTTTGTTTATACGGTAAAGAAACAAAAACAATTAGATTCTATTGGATTATTGTTTTGGATTAATTTATCTCAGTAGAAAAATAATAACTAGTTAGTGTTTTTAACACATGCTAAGTTAGAAATGGTACTAATTATTAAATTATAAAAAATATATGATAAATAGACAAAACAAAAATATATTAAAATCAAGGTCATTCCCACACCCAAAATGTAAATTAATCACTAAAATTAAAACTAAAACTAAAATAGAATAAATGTTACAAAATAAAAACATATTAAATATAATCAAGTTGGTTAGCATCAATGTCTGCCAAATCATGAAAAGCTTATAATATAGTAAAAGTCTAATATTGTAACCTTTCATTACTGAGAGTCACTCTCCTGATTTGATGTTCCTGTGCTGGAGCCTCCCTTATATATTATAATTACAAAAAAAAAAAAAAAAAATGATATTATAATTACACAGTTTTTCATGGACAATTTAACTAAAACTAATATCCCAACACAAGACTAGTAACGCCATCTATGACAGAGTATATAAAACTTGGCTTGCTCCTCCCTGGCCAAAGAAACACTTCGCTTGTTGGAAGCATCTCATAAAGAAGAGAGGGACATGAATACCGCTTGAAGTTTTTATGCCATATGAGAGCCCACTCTAAAAGCCAATATCCCAACACAAGACTACTAAGGCGATATATGATTGAGTATATAAAACTTGGCTTGCTCCTCCGTGGCCAAAGAAACACTTCGCTTGTTGGAAACATCTCATAAAGAAGAGAGGGACATGAATACGGCTTGAAGTTTTCATGCCATATGAGAGCCCACTCTAAAAGCCAATCCGCTGATCCCACAAGGTCCCATCCATTTTGTAAACACCAATTCAATTTGAATTATTGAATTGAATTAATGGATTTGGAGTACTTTGTTCTAGGAGTGAAGAAGAGTGAAGCTTTTCATGATTAAATGATGGGATAACTTCATGTGCCACATTGGGCATATGGAAGAAAAAGGTTTGTTCCATTGTATATTGTGTCATATATCTTTTATTTTATTTTTTAATATTATTTTTGTTAATTTTTATAGGTTGAGATAAATGAGAGGCACAGTAAAATTTTAGTCATTTTTTAGTAAAAAAATTAATTCAAGTAGTCTTTAAACACCTACTTTAAATATGAAAGGAAGTTATAGCTTTTAATTTCATTTATTGATGGAATGGCTAATGCAGAAGCATTTTAGATCATCAAAAATTTAAAATGACCAATTCCAATAAGAGATGCCTTATTGATTTCAACCTAGTTATTATTCCATCATTTATTAATTGCAAATGTTTGTGGTTTTTAACTTTTAAACCATCAAAAAATTAAAATGACCAATTCCAGTAAGAGATGCCTTATTGATTTTAACCTAGTTATTATTCCATAATTTATTAATTGCAAATGTTTACGGTTTTTGACTTTAAGCGATGAAACGCCTCTACTTTGGGGGCTTTTGGAGTTTCCACATAATTTCAAACAGAAAATATCTGAAACATCACCTAACGGGGATTTACATGTTCCTAAGAGAACTTCGAATGCGACCACTCGTAGGGTTTCAACACCGTAATTCTTGGGAGGAAATTTTCACCTTCTCTGTCATTTTCCTTTTTGGTATATAGAGTTCGAGATATTGCATTCGACTTTTAACATATTAAAGAAAGGGATTTCAGCTTAAATACCTTTTTGGCTTTTTGGTTTTGAAGTACAAATATTTCTGGTAGGGTTTAAGATGACAAACTCAATGTTACTTTACCACCAAGCATGTCGTGGACACAGACATTGTCTCGCAAGGCATCAGAACTTTTCCCTTATTGCTACATCTTTTATTTGTATGTTTTGTTTTAGGGTTTAAGTCGTCAAATTTCTCCTCAACTTCTTCATTCTTCCTCTCAAATAATGCCTCTATTTATGTAGGGAATGGTTTTAAAAACCCTTTTTCTCAACTATTGCTATGATTATAAAATTTTGGGTCTAAAAACCCTCGTATGCAGACTAAGAAGGGTTTCATTTCTTTGCACCCTTATTTCTTTTGTATGCTAATCATGTCTGCAAGTCAATACTTGAGTTTTAAACGTGGGTTATAACCTAATTTAAGGAAATAAGAATTTTATCTTATAAATCCCCAATTTCTTATTTCTTGAAAATTATAATAATCAGTGTGAATCCCTCTTTCCTCTTTCTTAGAAATTATAATCATTAATGTCTCTCAAACTCTGTATTCTTTTACAAGACATCCAAGATCTTGATTTCTTTGACACAAATGGCCAAGGTAGGATTTACCATTAATATTCTTGACTCGTAACATAATATTCTGGACTCCTAACAATAAGTTAAAGTTATTGTTAACTTGTTATGAGAGTAGCATGTTTCAATCTATAAATTCTTTACGTTTTGGTTCAAGGTTTTATGCCTCCGCACGAATATTATGTATCCTTTCGAACCATAAACTTTTCAACAGGTCATTCAAGCTATGAATGGCTCGAGACCCTAAGGGGTATTCACAGTCACATATACTCAGTTGAAATATTTGTTTTATGGCTTAATTAGAATATAGGATACTATTTGAAACTTCTATGCTACCTTCTAACAAGTATGTGTTCCAACTCCAGTTTTTCCTCGGTCCGAAAATTTTGTGATACCCTCCCTGTTATGATTCTCTTAACACCACCTTTCTTTTATAAGTATGGGAAGAATGTGGAAGGGCATTCATTTGATATTATCTAATTTTTTAGAATTATATATATATTTTTGTTGTAAGTATGGGAAGAATATGGAAGGGAATTTATTTGATATTAGTTATAGTTATTTTTTTAGAAGATTATATAATTTTGTTTTCAAATAATTATAGAAGAAATTTTTTTTTTCAACTTAAGGTGATTTGTTTTGCTCAACATATGTTTAGTCTTAATGCTTATCAACAACTATAGTGCATTACATACTTTGTTAGGTTGCATTAACTTTTAATAAATTTCAAAAATTAGATTCATGCCACCTGACTCCGTGCACACCAATTTTCTAGGGATTTAAGATTATTACAATTCTAATAAGTTCATATTCTAATTAGATGGGGAAATTAATATATAAATAAATTTTATTTAACAAAATGGTCCATTTTATAATAAGATGTGTAATTCTTTTTTCTCAAATTAAATTATATTGGTTTCACATGGTTTCGGGCCCACCAATTTCCTAGGGATTTAAGATTTTTCCAATTCTATTAAGTTCATATTCTAATTAGATGAGTAAATTAATATATAAACAAATTTAATTAGCAAAATGAACCATTTTAGAATAAGATGCATAATTTTTTTTTTCAAGTTAAATTTGACCAATAACTTTTTTATACATGGTTAATCAGGTAAATGTTCATATTCATATTGATAAAACATCCTTTGTATTGCAATAGTTTTTTTGTTATATGTATAAATCTTTCACCTATATTAACCACATTAATATATTTAATATGGTTATAATTTAACTTATTATTGGATGTGATTGAGTGACTCTTTTGGAAATGTTTAATCACTAAAAAACTCTATCTTTTTAAGGTACCTAAACCTTTAGTTATACCTGGTTTATAATTTGAAACAATTATTTAAATAAATTATTGTGTTATTAATAGTTTTTTTTTAATCTCTTTTACTTAGACATGGTTTATAATTTGAAACAATTATTTAAATATATTATTGTGTTCATTATAATTTGTGTGAATCTTCTAATTCTATTGGATTGATATATTCCTTTCAAATAATAATTTTGGATGTGTCTTTTAGAAATGTGCTTTAGTTTTTATTTAAAAAAAATAATGATAACTAGTTTTTACATAAAAGTCATCATGACTTGTTTTTACACAATTGCTCAGCTTTAAATTTCTAATATTATATTGTATTATAAAATATTTTTGAATGATTTATAAATAACTTTAATAATTTTTTTAACGATTTTATTTATTTTATCTTAAAAATTATATAATTAATTTAAAAATAAATATAATAAAATTTTAATAATAATTAAGATTAACATAGACCTA
>APFE031258306.1:94688-119002 GCA_000404065.3 Pinus taeda
AAATATATAAAAATATTTTGAATATCTTTTTTTAAGATATATCAATAATATTAATTCAAAATGGTGTAACCAAACCTATTTGTAACCTAAAACTCAAATAAATTAACCTACCCGATTTTTTTTAAGTTATCGATATCATACATATACATATATTTTTAGCTACACACGACCCATTTATAAAATATAACATCATTACAAGCAACCTTAATACTCTATAACATCGCATAAGCCACGGAGGAAAATTTCATGATATCCCAGAAAATCTTACGACCGAAAATAAAGATTATTTAGCAGGCTGCCAGCTTTATTGAGGTGGATCGATGAGTGACCTGATTGCTTGATAAAGAAGAGAAGTTAGTAGACTCAGTCATGGAGTTTTGACTTTAGGGCAGCGTGAACCCATCATCGTTTCAAAGTCAATGATCGATAAAGAAGAGAAGCTAGTAGGCTCTAGCATGGAGTTCTGACATCGTAGCAGCGTGATTGGTTGAATTCTTCTCGTCATAATCAGGTAGAGGTCAGAGATGCGAGGCTACAAAATGTAATATATTGAGTACTACAATGCAACGTGATGTTGGTATGCACTGATAATATGTAACAACATGATTTTTTTTAACCTTGTGTGTCACGCCCCTAAGCCGACGATAGTTTTTCAACTGATCTTGGCGAGATGAAGTACTACCAAATGCTTTGTTTTCACCAATACTTATGTTCATGGACTACGACTAACCATTAGTCTATTTAGTTTTTTTTTGCAACCAAGTATTATTATGTTTCCTTTATACCAATGAACACCCATGCACATTCATTATCATCAACAATTATACATGAAGAACGCAATTGCACAGTATAAAGAGAGGGGAACTCCGAACAATGAGTCTGCCCGAGTACAATATATTATATAATGTTTACAAAGTTTTACAAATATATTTGGAAACACCAAATTTCATATTTAGTTGATTTTACATCAAGGCAACACCTTCGTGTGCCAACCAAAGTTCCTTGCTCGAGCTAGACAAGAGCACCTTCACACAAGCTGCCAACCGCACTCCTCAACCGAACCTTGTTTCTTCTTGCACGATGGGCGGACGACCTACCCGAGTCATGCAAGACACCATCGTATCATTTCAACCAGTGGCGACCTCACCCAAGTCTCCACCACATTTTGCTTTGCACCACATTTTGCTTGGAAAGGCGACTCACCCGAGTCACCACTCGTGCTCCTCGTCCGAACGACGGTCGCCTTCACCCGTGCCCTCGCCTTGCCTTCCAAGTTCGTGTGCTAACGTGTGGGGCTACCCAAGGTTGGGTGCATTGGAACTGCACCTTTTCCTTTGTTGCGGCTCTACCTTCTTCACACTTCACTTGCCTACGAAAGGCTTGCTTGAATGCTTGATGATGGAATGCCTCCACGCATCGTTGTATTTGTATGGATGGTAGGGCGACTCGAGCTGCCCAAGCTGACTCGTCCATCATATGTGAAACGCCCCAACATATGCTCGTTTGCCTTGTTTATTACTATTCGGCCAGCGATCTATGCCCAAGTGGCCATAGCATGTTTGGTAGGCCCATGGGTTAGTTCACATGCTCCCCACACTATAAACACCTTCGCTCCACCTCTCATGCGCATTATACATGTGTCTCCTCGTGCACTTCGGTCGCAGCTTACTCGCACTTCATGCTTCCAACTCGCTTGCTCATCAAATGAGTCACACTTCGCACCGTGGTCGTGGTAAGGACCGCAGGTGCTTACATCCTCCCCCACTTGAAATCACTATCGTCCTCGACAATATCTCATTCCAGCAATCATCTGTCACCAAGATCACCATACCAAGGTATACACCCCATCGGTATGTCATACATCGGAAAATCATCTCAATCCATGACCACCAACCATCCTGTCAAAACCTCCACATGCTGCTCCCATTGTGGAAGGCTGTCTCTTGTATCTCAAGCTACATGCTTCCTGCAACATATCATGTCGACGTTATCATGTACCGTCCTCGTGTAAACTATTGTCATGATTCTCCAACACAATGCTAACACATCTTTGTACACTTCGCGACCCCATGTTTGAATTAGTCGGGTAATCAATCCAACTGTCATGCTCAAACCATGAAAGTGAACATCCTCATGCCATCATCAGTTGTTTCTCAGAACATCCCGTTACATCCTCAACTCGATCAAGAATCCATCTCCATATAAGTGTAAGCCATGCTCATGTCCTTGAAATAAACTCCATCTCATCTGCAACATGTTGTCCATGATGTTTGGTGTCAATGTGCTACATGAAATCAGTCGTATCTATCCCAACATCATCATCCATATGTGTACCTCCTCAATATGAAGAGACCATCTCATCAAACTCCCGACTCTCGATGTGCCACGTCCAGGTCCATGAAGCTACCTCCATCATATCTGTAATGTGCCATCCCTTAAGTCTGCTATAGAAACAAGTATACATCTGTCTTATCTATCCATGTGCTGCCCATGATCATAGATCAATTGACTCCCATGTGTCAAAAGTGATTAAGTCTCGGCTCAACCCACGCCCAAGTGTTGTTACCAAGGCATCATCATCATTGTAACTCCATCACTCCAAAGTGTCTCATATCGATCATCTACATCAAGTCACTCTTTCAAGCTACACCCATACATGTACTCGAAAGTATGCATCCCATTCTGCATCAAATTCTCTGACCTCAGCTCCTCAATGCATCAAATCCTCTAAGTCCACCATATATGAAGTCTCCCAAAAGTCACAACAATCTCATGTCATCATGAGCTCCATGAGTTATCTTCAACCAACATCTCAACAAGCATACAAGTCCTAGCCCAAAGGTCTCTGCAAGATGCCTCAGCTCTCCATGTAGTAGGAATGCTCCATAATCTGCTCACAACTCCAGCCAAGTCCATGGCCTTGTTGTACAGGAGTGCACAACCTCTCCATCAGCTCATAAACAAAACATCTCCATATCACATCAGCAAATCCACCTACACAACATCCCTGCCTTGGCACTCCTCATTGGATGCTCATAAGTGACACCTCTATAAGTGCTCTTGTATAATGTCCCTGCATAAGGTTGACATGCTCTATGTCTCCAACCTAATCTCCATGACTAAGTTTCCCATGTAGTCCAACCAAGTAGACCCATCACAACAATCGGTCATCCTCATCCAAGTCTGCAATCTTCGGTCTAGTGAACTTGGTCACCCAACCATATCATCATCATATCATGAGTCTCTTCCATCATAGCTCCCCCACTAAAGGTTCCACCAAGACTATCTCTTGGTCTTGGCCATGACAAGTCCACTGAAGCAACTCAAATGTGTGCCCTTCTCCATTTTTTCCATGAGTCATGCTGGACACTTAACCAATCCTCCATGTGACTAAAGCATGACCCATTCATCTACAACGATCGTCATGTTTCTCCCTTGTCATAGCCCTTTTTACCTTCTACCACAAGGTCACAAACAACCCCAACAAGTCCTGCAACAATCAACAATCCTTGCTTCTCCATACAAGGTCTCATCATAGACATCCATGGTAAGATGCTCCCCTGCATCGGCAAACTAATTTTTCTCTTCCCTACATACGGTCCATCTACTAAATGCTCAACTAAAACACAAGTATCAATAGTATTTACATCATTACCATCATGAGATTCCTCTATGTGAGTATCCTCATTCATCCATGTTTACAAACTGCATGATCCTAGTCCAACTTGATCAACCTCAAGTTCATCCTCTATCGTTGTCAAATCTGCAACATCCTCAGCTATCACAACTTCTTCTTCCTTATCATCACATTCTACAACTTTCTCCTTATGAGTCAAAGCTATGAAATGCTTCTTCTCAAGAGTTAACCACTTCCATTTCTCTCGAATCAAGTCCTGCTTTATCTTCAATTCCTTGAGTTCTGCATCAAACAAGTCCACTTTTTTTGCAAGTTGATAGGCTTCGTCACTATTCTCGTCAGAAATCCCTCCTTGACCAAAGCATGAAGAGCATCCTTTGCTTTGAACAACTCTTTGCCCCATTTTGTATATCTTTTTTCAACTTTACTTGATTCTTCAAGTAGGCTTCCTTCAAATTCCTTGAAGGTTGCAAAACCCATTTCCTGCAAGATAGACATCCATCTTAACTATTCACCATTTACCAGGTTCCCCTTGCAAGACTGAACCAGCTCTTGATTCCACCTGTTACTTGCAAAGCTTGAACTTCCTTTCAAGTCTTCGTACTTCGTAGAATCAGCTCTTTGATTCAGTTCACCAGCTTCACCAAGTTCCTCGCAACCTGAACCAGCTCTTATTCCACTTGTATGTGAAACCAACTTCCTTCACCTCAGGGAAAATTTTAAGAACCACCCTAAATTTATATGTATAATAAATGGGCTAATCCCCATGATACATAGGAAAAATTGGAGGTGATTTTATCAATAATGTAATATGTATATATAATTTTTTTTGGTGAATCTCTTACCAGATTATATTATCTTGTACAGTGATGAAGAATCTTTCACTGAATTATAAAATCTTGTAAAATCTTGGCAAATCTTTTACTGAATAATAAAATATTGTGAAGTCTTGGCGAATGTTTTGTTAAAATATGAAACCATATATGATAATAAGAAAACATATTCATTAAACTGTAATATACTAACAAACATGTTTGGAAAAATGAAACATAATTTTCTCTTCCTACAAACAATGTTCCAAGTTTCAATGGTCGTGTTTCTCAAGGTTCTTATAATACACTCTTTCATATCTTTCTATTAATTTTGATAATATTCCACAACAAAATTCTTTTAGGTGTTGATATTGACAACGAGTTCTGTCAAGGTAGGAGAGATTAATCTTTTCTCTACTACTTTTATCAAGCTACCACTTTTTCCAAGTTATCAAATTTCTTTCTTATTCCACGGACTCCAATTGCGAGATAAAAAAAACACATCAAGTTTGTTTACCCCAACACGCCAACAAGTAGCAAGCCCCAACTATATTATATAAGAAAGTATTAGGTATCCCAAAGGCTTGAAGGGGATCTAATTGAAAGAACTTACCATTGTGAGAATCCTTCCAATCAATATATGAATATATAAATGCAGATTTATTATTATTTTAATTGGAAATCTTCAATTAAATAATAAAATTTAATTAAGCATCTCCCAATCTAAATTGCTTATTAACATAATCCACTACCCCCATAGGTCTCGCATTTTTTAACAGTGTTGTAACATGTAGATTAATTTCCTTTTTGGTGAACAATCTCCACCTTTTAAGAAAATATGGTGCAGTGGCTCCAACCCCTACAAGTCATTAGGACAAACTAAGAATAGCACAGAGAATGAAAGGTTGTACAAACCAGCTTATTTTTCAAACAACTACCTAACCTTTTCATGAAGATATCATATTGAGAATGTTTGAAAAATGGTGAGAAATCTTCTTCGAGGGTGATGCGGAAAGGGTGATAAGGTTTCATTGTTTTGAATTTTTTTTGTTAAATTAGAAAAAGTTAAAAACCAATATTAATGGAAATATTGGTATTTTTTACAAAATTTTGTGAAGTGACTAAATGTAGCTTTAACCATTCACCTTAAGATGCTTTTAGATGCTTTTACAATATAATTTCCTAAGTCTATTTAATATTTTCATTATCATAAAAACCAACCTATATCCATCTTAATTCTACATCTACCACTCTTAGGGGGATGAAATCTATTTATCTCTTTGAGCACTTGGTAGACCCAGAATTAAGATGGATCTAAGATGATAGAATTTCCCCTTTAAATAGTATATGCTCACATGAATACCATGGTATTACCATGGGTCAATACCATGGGTTATCATAAACCTGGAGCTTAAAATTACTATTAGTAATTTATAAAAATTCATAAAATTAATAATTGATTTTTATTTTATTTTTTATTTTAACCAAGTTAAAATGTTTAACATACATTAAATTACAATATCCATTTTTACTTTTGATCCACCAAGCCCCGCTAGGGATCAAATATTTTTTCACTCTATGCTAGTTTGCATATCACGATGTTTGATCCATCTCGGGGCTTAGTAGATCTAGAGTAAAGATGATCTATGCTGGTTTAAATCCCCCATTTAAATAGGCTACAATCCACGTGAATACCATGGGTTAACACCGTGTGCCATTTTTATTTTTACTAATGCTAATATTAGGGTCAATAATGTTTTTTTGCATGGTATTAATAATAATCTAGCCCATGGTATTTGGCCCATAGTGTTTTGCCCATAGGTTTCACCTAAATATAACGATTTTTTTGAGTGTTCTTAAATATAAGGTGACTTATGAAGTAAATATAAAAAAATGTTTTATTTGTTTAACATACCTCTCGTTTATTTATATTTTTATTAATTTACCATACCTCTTTTACAAATATGGTATTTGGCCCATAGGATTCACTTAAATAAAACCTCTTTTATGAGCCTCATAAATAGAAAGAGAGTTATGGACTAAATATAAAAAGAGGTTTTATTTATTTACCATACATCTAGTTTATTTATATTTCTATTTATTTACCATACCTTTTGAGTAAGTATAAAAAGAGGTTTTATTTATTTACCATACCTCCACTTTATTTATATTTTTATTTGTTTACACCCTTGCATGTATATAAGGTGACTTATGGATTAAATATAAAAAATGTTTTATTTATTTACCATAGGTTTCATTTATTTATATTTTTATTAATTTACCATACCTTTTTTATAAATATGGTATTCGGCCCATAAGATTCACTTAAATAAAACCTATTCTTGAAAATTAGTGTGAATCGAAAGTTGGAACTCCTAATTTCAAAGGCTAAATTTACCTTTTTACCCTCTTCCTAAAATTAAGGTGGGCTATTTGAGGTGATTTGTAAAGATGTATTATGATACAAAATATTCGCCCACTAAAAATTTAAAACCCCTTCACCTGCAAGTACCTGGTTCCACTGTCATCAACTGTCAAGCTTCTTCAACCCTGAATCAGCTTCAATACCATCTGTTATGAAGTGTAGATAAACACCAACTCCAACCAAGCTCTGATACCAACTGTCACGCCCCCCAGCCGGCGGTAGTCTTTCAACCACTCTTGGCACGCCCCCAAGCCGGCGGTAGTCTTTCAACCGCTCTTGGCGAGATGTGACACCACTGAACACTTTCTTTTCACTAATACTTATGTTCACGGGCTACACCTAACCATTAGTCTACTTAGTTTGTTTTTCGCAACCAAGTATTATTATGTTTCCTCTATACCAATGAACATCCATACACATTCACTATCATCAGTAATTACACATGAAGAACACAATTGCATAGTATAAAGGGACGGGCAATGCCCTGAACAATGAGTCTGCCTGAATACAATATATTATATAATGTTTATAAAGCTTTACAAGTATACTTGGAAATAGCAAGTTTCATACTTAGCCGATTTTACATCAAGGGAACACCTCCGTGTACCAACCAAAGTTCCTTGCCCGTGCTGGGCGAGCATGCCCTCACACGAGCTGCCAACCGCACCCCTCAACCGAACCTTGTTTCTTCTTGCACGACAGGTGGGCGATCTACCCGAGTCACCCAAGACACCTTCGTCTCGTTTCAACCAGCGGCGACCTCACCTAAGTCTCCACCGCATTTTGCTTTGCACCCTAGGCGGGCAACTCACCCGTGTCACCACCCACGCTCCTCGTCCGAACGACGGGCGCCTTCACCCATGGCCTTACCTTTCCTTCCAAATCTGCGTGCTAATGTGTGGGGATGCCCAAGGTTGGGTGCATTGGGACTGTGCCTTTTCCTTTGTTGTGGCTCTACCTTCTTCGCACTTCACTTACTTACAAAAATACTTGCTCAAATGCTTGATGACGGAATGCCTCCACGCATCATTGTATTTGTATGGATGGTAGGGCGAGTCGAGTTGCCCAAGCCGACTCGTCCACCATATGTGAAACGCCCCAACTTATGCTCGTTCACCTTGTTTATTGTTGGTCAGCCAACAATCTATGCCTAAAGTCGCCATAGCATGTTAATCTATGCCCAAAGTCGCCATAGCATGTTTGGTCGGCCCGTGGGTTAGTTCACATGCTCCCCACGCTATAAACACCTTAGCTCCACCTCTCATGCGCATTATACATGTGTCTCCTCGCGCACTTCAGTCGCAGCTTGCTCGCACTTCATGCTTCCAACTTGCTCGCTCATCAAACTAGTCACACTTGGCACCGGTGGTCGTAGTAAGAACCATAGTTACCAAGTTCGGCCATACCGGCAAAAAAAATTTGGAAATTTGCTGATTCGGTTCGGTACAACGAATAATTCATCATTTTCCA
Source organism: Pinus taeda (assembly GCA_000404065.3). NCBI lineage: Eukaryota > Viridiplantae > Streptophyta > Pinopsida > Pinales > Pinaceae > Pinus > Pinus taeda. The sequence goes on from APFE031258306.1 coordinate 103,033, forward strand.
ATTCGATACGGTCAGCGTTGCATGATTTTGGTTTAAGCTTTCTATCGGCTTATGGTGAGCGTCCACCGTGCTGCGAGTTGACAAACATTGCGGTTGTAGAATGATAAAATTGAACCTCGGCATGGTGTCCACAGTCCAGCGCAACTCCGCCACCAAATTTCCCTAGTGTCCACAGTCCAGCACAACTCCGCAACCAAATTTTCCATTCGTTGTCTTTCCCTTTCATTCGTTCTGATTAAGCCATTAATCGTTCATGCTTCCTCACACGATGGATGAGAAACTCTGACTCTGTAATCATGGATAGGAATGCTCACAAATCGCTGCGGCCGATTTTTTCAGTTACCTTTTATAAAAATAACGTAGCTCTGAAAATTGAAATAATGCACCGACCCTTTAGTTTTAATGTTAATATTTTTTTGTTTCTATAGTAAACGTAATTTTTTTAGTTTTTATAACTTTTTTATATGGTTTCATTTTTATTTGAGGATTAATCATAAAATTGGAAAAAAAAAATTAATCATTTTATAAATAATAAAGTAGAAAAACAATAATTATATATTATTAAAAAGAAAGATAATTTCTATCACATTTTTCTATAAAATGGTAAATAGAAGTGATTTAGTAATTTCTATATAATTGCAATTAAAAAAATATAACTTCTATCTTAACAAAAGCTATAAAATAATGATTGGTATTTCTTTTATGAAAAACAAAAAAAAACTAATTTCTATGTTTGAAAAAATTATAAATTGAGAAATGTGAGTGTTAAATGGATAACTAGTTAGTAATTTCCATAGCTACCAAATTCGTCCGTATCGAGAAAAAAAATACGGAAATTCAGGAATTTGATTTGTAGATCGAATAATTCGATGAAAATTCGATTCGGTTCATGTAGCTTCATTTAGATTTGGTTTACGTGGTTTTATGGTTTTTAGTTTATCTCAAGGATTTATTAATTTATGTCTCTGAGAATTTAAAATAGTACAAAATAGATAGCTGCGGGCCGCAGGAAATGGAAAGATTGCAAGATTGAGAAAAGAGTTGTAAATTTCAGTGTGGTTTCAAAAAGTTTAAAAAGTTGAGAAAACGAAATAAGGAAAGAAATAATTTGAGCAAAATTTTGAAAATAAAATGGAAAGGTTATATGATTGAGAAAATTTATAGTTTTAAATTTCAGTGTTGTGTTAAAGAAGTTAAAAAACTGAGATAATAGAAAAAGAAATAATTTGAGAAAATCTTGAAAAGTAAGTGAAGAGTAAATTTTATAATAATTAATTGTTTTTTTAAATATTATAAAAATAAGTTTTGAATATTTCAGTTTTAAGTATGTATTAATTATAAAAAGATTTTAGATGAAATTTGAAATTAAAGAATGGTATTTTTGAGTTTTAAATATTATTTTTTTAAATAAATATTAATTATAAAAATATTTTAGATCAGATTTGAAAGTAGCACGGAATTTTGAATTTTAAAACGGAGATAGATTTTGGATTTAAGACAAGTGTGGTTGTAGTTTTGGAAGATAAAAGATAATTTTAAAATTGTTTATATTGATTAAAATTATTAAAAATTATTTAAATTTCAAAATGGAAGGGAAGAAAATAACAAGACATTATTATTATAAGAAAAATAGTATGCATATATCAATTTTTTCTGAATTGAAATTTTTCCATCCAAATTTTTATCTTATAGTATCGAATTCGAATCCAAATTCGAATTCGAACTTGGTAACTATGTTAAGAACGACAGGTCCTTACATTGCGCGTCGAATCCGAGCAAGGAACATCGTAAAATATGAAGGTGTCAAATAATGCGTGATACGAACTTTGTCTCAGCATTTAGTGGCAGAAATACAACTAGAAACCAATCACTGGCTTAGATTGACAATTTATTATAGTCGTACATCTATTAAACCTAGCGCATAATAATTAAATGTTTTATATTTCTACAACTTCCAAGCGTTTGTAAGGCATGTTTGTAGAATATAAAATTTCGAGGAAAGAAGATGATAATATTTGGATCGTAGGTTTTTATAGAATTGTATTTGAGAATCTTCAATCGCATATGAGTTCAAAAGAGAGAATATAAAGTAATTTAAGACTTTTAAACTTAATTTGATTTTAAATCTTAGAAATAATTTAAAATCTAAAAGAAAATTTAAGATCCAAAAAAACTAGTTTAATAATTAATAAATGACTTTGCTAATATCCATTGAATAATGCCATTCACAGACTCAAATACTGTTATATAGATCTATAAATACCTGTAGCTTCGCATACATGATTATCAATATTCAGTAGTGAACTTGACCACTAGTATCTCCCATCTCAGGATTTTGAATAGTTGCTCAGCGAACGATCAACTCCCAGCTGTCATCCAAGGTGAGAACTTTCTGATTGAGGTTTTCGGGATCAATATTTTCAATATAATTAATCATCGAAATGACTTTTATTTTCTGCTTTTCCTATGTCGGTTTGTAGGGAGGTGAAATGGCCAAGACTGTGCAATAAGGCCACCCTCTTTGCCGTATTATTTTGTGCCTTAGCTGGGGCTACAGTAAGCGACAACCTTGTAGTGGGTTACTACAATACTATTTGTCCAGATGCTGAACCCATTGTGCGTCGGGTGGTTAGCAGTGCGTTCGTTAACTTTAGTGGTGTGGCTGCTAAGCTTATACGGTTGCATTTCCACTACTGTTTTGTCAGGGTAGGTATCAAAATTACGTTTGGTAATGTCCTTTGCTAGACTGTAAATAAATGAGGTTTTTGAAATACGGATGTGGAACTCCTGCACTTTCAGGGTTCCGATGGTTCCGTTCTCATCGATTCCATTCCCGGCCAGTTCGTAGCGGAGAAAGACTCTCCGGCTAACAATCCGAGCCTTGGAGGATTCGACGTGATTGACCAAGCAAAATTGCAAATAGAGGCGGTCTGCCCAAAGGAGGTCTCGCGTGCAGATATAGTCGCATTTACGGCTAGAGATAGCGCATCACTGGCATTGTGTTAAACATCACACATAAAAGGAGACTTAATCAGAAGAATTGCAGGGGCAAAAATATTCTCAAAATTTGATCTAAAAGCTGGTTTTTGGCAGGTTGCTATTTGTGAGGAAGATAAATTCAAAACTGCCTTCAGTGTTCCTGCAGGGCATTATGAGTGGAATGTCATGCCCTTCGGACTCAAAAATGCTCCATCCAAATTCTAGAAAGTTATGGATGATATTTTCAAACCATATTTTGATTGGATGATTGTATATATAGATGATGTTTTAATTTTTTCTAGAAATCTTGATGACCATTTTAGACATGTAAATATTCTTATGAACATAGTCAGAAGAAATGGTCTTGTACTTAGTAAGAAGAAGATGGAATTGTTTCAGACTTCTGTCAAATTTTTGGGACATCAGATTGCTAATGGTCAGATATCTCTACAACAGCATGCAATTGAGTTTGCAGATAAGTTTCCAGATATCCTAAAGGATAAAACACAGCTGCAGAGGTTCCTTGGATGTTTGAATTATGTGAGCAGTTTCTACCAAGACTGTGCTAGTGATAGAAAATTGCTCAATCCAAGAACTGGTAAAAATCCTCCCCCATGGACAGAAAAGCACACCAGGGCAGTTCAGGAGATCAAGGCAAAGGTAAAGTCATTGCCCATTTTGTATATTGCAGATGATGAAGCTTTCAAAATAGTAGAATCTGATGCCAGTGATATAGGTTGGGGTGGAATCTTGAAACAAAAAATTGGTGATGAAGAACAAGTTGTTCAGTTTGCTTCAGGGGTTTGGAACCCAACTGAACAGAAATATTCCGTTATTGAGAGAGAGGTAAAAGCTGCTTGGAATTCTATCAGCAAATTTGCAGTTTATCTTATTAATAAATCCTTTCTCCTCAGAACAGATGCCTCAGCCTTGAAGAAAGTCCTGTCCAAAGACATAAAGAAACCAGAAGAAGCAAAGTTTGCCAGATGGCAAGCATTATTTGCAAATTTTGACTTCTCTGTAGAACACATTAAAGGAGAACAAAACTGCCTCCCTGATTTTCTTAGCAGAGAATATCTTGAAAAAGATATTGCACAAGTCATGATGATCGTCAGGGGCTTCTGTCACAAGCTTGCTCTTTCTCTGTGTCTGTAATTTCTTTCTGATAGCCAACTCCTGGTGAACTAGTGGTGAACCTACTCAGATCTTTCTCGCACTAGCAACCTTTTTCAACGGCTTCCTTGCCTTACACGGTCTTGGCGTCCCTTCGATCCTTTGGCGAACTTCCTACGAACTTCGGACGAAAGCTCAGAGAGAACTACTATCACAGCGGACTTTTTATAGATGCACAAAGGTACTCAGAGATGAAAATGGAATACTCATTTTATTTCAGAATGAAAATTTCTTACAGAATGCTCACAGAGCTTTTACAGAGAATTTACAGGGAATGATTCCTTCTAGAAACAGACTAGTCTTGCATTTTCTGGACTTTTCACAGCTTAATCATAAGCAAGTTACTACCAGAGGCTTCTGGCAAGATCTAGGCTCTATATCAGAATCAGATTTTACACACCAAACAGACTTGACTCTTCTAATGATCCGGCCACTTTAGGTTCTTACCAGTGCCGAGCACACTGATACGCAGGCTTCTCGAATCAACTTAAGGACTTTGAGTAATTACTCGTGATGCAAGCAGATCGGATTGAATATCCGCAGATGCAGAGCAGGAGAATACTCGACTCAAACACACTCAAGACTAAGACTCGATAACTCTAAGACGCCGATGCCTTCAAATGAGCCTTACCCTTCTTTATATAGCCATAGAAGGGGGGACAAACATTACTGTTCCTCAGACTGAAAAGACTTACGGAATCATTACATTTCCAGCCTTTTATCAAAGCAACGTCCGCACAAATATTCGGGCCAGCCCGAATCATTTGCTTTCGGGTAATGCATGTGACAAATTCTGAAAAATTAGATTTACACAGTGGATACTTTTGTACCAAAAGTCCACGAGAAAAGACTAGGAGGGAATATTTACACTGTGGAGGCTTTTGAACAGTAAAGCCCACGGGAACACTGGTCACAATTAAGCCCTTGTGACTGGTACTTATTCATAATAAAGTAAAGTCAGGGAATCTCTCCCTCTTGTAAAGCAAGTCATCACATGCCTTGGTATATATTCGCCGGACTATCATTGGTTTTCCCAGTATGATCTGATGTTGCACTTTGGTTAGCACGCACCATTCTAAATGATCTACCATATATTCATGGAGAGCATAATTAGTCATATGGAATGGGTCCCATTCTTTGACTGTCATTTCTTTGACTGTATTGTAGATGCGATGATAGCAATCTCCAATATTATAATCAAAACACTTCTGACAGTGTCTTCTCTGAAAGCCTTCATGGTACACAGGATCCATAGCTGTTCTATTGACGCCGTAATCTGTCCACCAGTTTCTGAACCATTCACATTGACGATTATTCTGTGAGGCTGCCATTGTGCTGAATTTTAACTTTGTATAGTGGGTGTCATTCATAAAATCCCACCATAATTTCTTATAATCCTGGAAATTGTAAACTGTGTCTGGGAATATTATCTTTGGGTCATTTCTTGGCCATCTTGCTCCTGGTTGGATATGTGAAAGATTTTCCCATAAATCTCTTGTACGATAAATACAGAAATATGCCCCATATGTTCTGGTATTGCTGTCGCCTTGGTGGCCAATTCGTCCAATGTCATGAAAATTTGATTCTAAAGCGTCCCTTGCTGTTCTTGCATCAGCCTTTGCTTTAGTGTATATCATATCATGGATCCATTTTCTTCCTTTTGGATATATCTTTCTTTCTGGTACATAATGTTGTAGATCTGTATGTGGCTGGAGATCTGCATCAAGGACTTTTGTATTCCGTAGTTGCCATGTAGGCTTCCAGCTGTTCTTGTATGTTTCCCAGTCTTGATTATCTGGGATAGTCCGCAGAACTTCACATTTCTGACTTGGATCCCATTCGGTGACGATCATCATGACTTGTGCAATATCTTTTTCAAGATATTCTCTGCTAAGAAAATCAGGGAGGCAGTTTTGTTCTCCTTTAATGTGTTCTACAGAGAAGTCAAAATTTGCAAATAATGCTTGCCATCTGGCAAACTTTGCTTCTTCTGGTTTCTTTATGTCTTTGGACAGGACTTTCTTCAAGGCTGAGGCATCTGTTCTGAGGAGAAAGGATTTATTAATAAGATAAACTGCAAATTTGCTGATAGAATTCCAAGCAGCTTTTACCTCTCTCTCAATAACGGAATATTTCTGTTCAGTTGGGTTCCAAACCCCTGAAGCAAACTGAACAACTTGTTCTTCATCACCAATTTTTTGTTTCAAGATTCCACCCCAACCTATATCACTGGCATCAGATTCTACTATTTTGAAAGCTTCATCATCTGCAATATACAAAATGGGCAATGACTTTACCTTTGCCTTGATCTCCTGAACTGCCCTGGTGTGCTTTTCTGTCCATGGGGGAGGATTTTTACCAGTTCTTGGATTGAGCAATTTTCTATCACTAGCACAGTCTTGGTAGAAACTGCTCACATAATTCAAACATCCAAGGAACCTCTGCAGCTGTGTTTTATCCTTTAGGATATCTGGAAACTTATCTGCAAACTCAATTGCATGCTGTTGTAGAGATATCTGACCATTAGCAATCTGATGTCCCAAAAATTTGACAGAAGTCTGAAACAATTCCATCTTCTTCTTACTAAGTACAAGACCATTTCTTCTGACTAAGTTCATAAAAATATTTACATGTCTAAAATGGTCATCAAGATTTCTAGAAAAAATTAAAACATCATCTATATATACAATCATCCAATCAAAATATGGTTTGAAAATATCATCCATAACTTTCTGGAATTTGGATGGAGCATTTTTGAGTCCGAAGGGCATGACATTCCACTCATAATGCCCTGCAGGAACACTGAAGGCAGTTTTGAATTTATCTTCCTCACAAATAGCAACCTGCCAAAAACCAGCTTTTAGATCAAATTTTGAGAATATTTTTGCCCCTGCAATTCTTCTGATTAAGTCTCCTTTATGTGGGATTGGATATGTGTCATCTGCTAAAACTGAATTTAGAGGCTTGTAGTTTATGACAAGTCTAGGAATGCCTCTAATTTGTTCTGCTCTCTTGTTCACATAGAACCCATAGCAGTTCCAAGGACTATTGGATTCTCTGATCAATCTTCTATTAAGCAGTTGTTGTATCTCCTGTTGACACAATATCCTATATTCTTTGCTCATTGGTATTGCTCTGCTTTTGCAGGGCTTACCTGTGTATCCCTCTTTGTATGGCAATCTGATTGTGTGTTGTTTCCTATGCCAGAAAGCATTTGGTTCTTCTGAGCAACATTTCTTTGCCAATTTTTCTTTAAGCTCTAGAATCCTTTTCTTTACTTTGGGCTGTTTCAACTGGTCCTCAATTCGCAGTTGACTCTTCAGATCTTTAAGATCAGTTAATAAGGATTCTGCTTTGTCCAATTTTTGCATGGCTTGGACCATGGTGGAGACTCGAGGAGTAGAAACATATGGGAGCTCAATTCTTTTTCTTGTACCCCTGGAGGTAGGTACAGAGATAAAATAACCAGATTTATTTCCCTTTACTCTTGTAGAACCATGTGGTTCTACTGCAGCTAAAAAGACATTACCTAATATGCAATCAACAGGTATGTCTGCAATGGCAAATTTCATGTACACACAATGAGTGTCAAAGCATAAAGAAGCTCTAGGGATTTCATATTTGAGCTTTTTGTTCCCTAGACCAACCACTTCTCTTTCTGCAGAAACCCAAAATTTTGCTGGGATATTTTTAATATTCAGAATGTTAATATCAGCACCAGAATCCAGCAATGCAGTCATAAAATATACCTGATCTTGGATACAGATTTTTACCCTTACATGATGTTGCTGATATGTAATTGTAAATAATCGCATATCCTGAAAACCAAAATGTGGATCTGGTCTCCCTTCTGCAATTTCAATCTCATTGTGCCTGGAATCCCACTCTTCTTCTTCTGTTTTGATTGTCTTTCCTTTCTGCAGTTCTGTTATCTGTGCTTTAATAGCAGAGATTTCTGATTTAAGCTGGTGGATTTCACCGCTCACTTCTCCCAATGTCAGGGATCTTATTTTTCCTGGTTTTTGATGATGCCTTTGAAAAGATTTGGTATTTCTTTCATAAGAAGCATCAACAAATATGGGCTTCTTACCTGTATCTCGTGAAGCTTTGGATTTGAGCTGATCTGTGAAAGCTTCGATTAGGCGATCTTTCATTGGCCCTTCTTCCATACTTCTGATCTGGGCTAAGATTTTCATCTCAGCTTCTTCTTCAGTGGATGCCATAAGGACTTTTTCTTTGACAGGTTTTGTCCTTTGTTCATCTTCGCTGGAGCTGTCAGAAACTTCAGATTCATTGTAAAAAATATGGCATGCACACTCATCAGAATCTGAACAAGAACATTCTGATGTATCTGAATCACTAAATTGTCCCACATTTACTTGTATTTCCTCATCTGTGCTACTGAAAGAGTCCAAAGATGAGTCTTCTACCTGATGCTGTGCGGCAATATGGAAGTTTGGACAGTGTTCTGTGGGGTGTAGTTTTGACTTACATCTGAGACAGGAGAATGTACTAGCATGTTCTTGCTTGACTTGTTTAGCTTTCTTGGCATATTCAGCTGTCTTTTTCCCTCTTCCTAATTTGGATTCTTCACCCTGAGGACATCTTGAGGCAGTATGTCCTGTCTGTCCACAAACCCAACATGTTATTTTGTTCCATTTTTCTTGTTTGGATGAATGTAAATGGATATCAGAGGGATTATAATAATGAGTTTTTGGAATGTACCGATAATAGCCTTTCCTTTTTGGGGTTTTATCCCTGATGGGATATTTCTTTTTTCTTTTCGGATAATTCCTTTTATTCTTATAGAAAGTCTCCTTGAATTCTCTTTTGGCCTTTTTCTTTGACTTTCTTCTTTTGACTAATGGATCATCAACTGTCAATCCATATTTACTGCAAATAGATTTTCTATCTGGCAATTTAGACAGTTTCTCTAAGGATTTGTTGACTCTTGAACTGGTACAAAGGCTAACTAGAGTCTTTGTAATGAGGGAATAGATTTCTCCCCATGTATGTGATTCATAAGGCAATTGAAAAACATCTTGCATTTTGAGATAGTCAACAAATCTGGAAGGTAGAGCAGCAAGATATACCTGTTTCCAAAGAAGATTTTTGGAATCCTTTACTTCATAGATCCGCTGCATCCAGTCTCTATGGAAATCATCATACTGAGACATTTTATGGCACTTGAGGTTCATCAAGATAACCTCATGTTTGTCTGCTATTTCAACTTCACAGCCACACCAATGCTCCAGAATCATTGATGTCAAAGCACCAATCATGTTGTTAGTCACAGTGCCATCTTGGTTGTGAATTACATCTCCCTTTTCATCCTTTAAGACTTCAGCCTCCATGGTCTCAATCAACTTTGGGGATGACTCTGCTTCCCACCATCTGAGAAGGGTACCTGTAAAACACTGGATGATAGTTTTACAAGCATCTACTTCTGATTTTCCTCTTAAACACATGAGTTTGTATTCTGTATACATAATGTCAATCATTTGACGAATTTGGCCTATACTCATGTTGTCTATATTCCATTCTCTATGGGAATCAGGAAAAAAGGTATGTGCTTCAGGCATTTTCCCTTTTCCTTCTATATCAGGTGCAGAGTATCTTTGATATCTGTGCTCAAGGGGCTGTCTATGCTCAAGAGGCTCATAAATCGGGAGGATTTGAGCTTCTGGTTCTTCAAATAAGGAAGCTATTGTAATCTTTTCAGATTTTTCTTCTTTAGTTTCCTTGGGAAATAACAAAGGAAACTTGTCCACATTTTTTATTGAATGTTCAATCTGGATATTTCTCTTAACCAAAAATGAACTGGGAACTGGCTTTTCTATCTTTGTGATCTGCATCTTATCAAATTTTTCGTTTAAGCCAGTGAGGATAGTCTTAGTTATGTCAATGTGACCAACTAGATTTTCTCCCAATTCTTCAATCTTTGTCAATGACTCTTTGGTGTATGACCGAGTCATGCTAGAATCAAACTGAATGCTATTTAAACAAGAATTTACACTATTAAAAGAAGACTGTACAATATCAATCTGTTTCTTCACTTCATCTGATTTTGCAATATTCATTTCCAGACCTTTTAGAGCAGTGTTTGTCCAGTTTATCTGTTCACTGGCCTTTTGAATTCTTCCATCAATTCCTAAGGCGTTGTCATCTTTCTGTACAAGAGGAATGGCTTTAGCTGCATTAGATTTTTCCCCTAGAATTATCCCTTTATATGGGGGAAAAGTAGTGGAGGTTTCCACTGTAGACCCATCGAGTGCAGTCCATCCATGTTTATCAGGGACATTGTTGGAAGAACTACCAGTCAGTACATTAATAGGGGCTATCTTATCTTTCCAGGAATAAAAAGATATCCATTCATTATTAATTTCCATATATCTTTTCCAATCTATAGCCATTTTCCTTTTTTGGTCTGGGGTGTATCCTTTATCAAATTCATCTGCCTGGGGATTTGTAAGTAAATCCCAATTTAACATCTCTTTCATCCACTGTGCACTGATTTGTGATTTTGGACATCCATCCATGAGTGCAAAAAATTTATGCATCTCCATTACTGCAGGTTTCTTGTAGTCAGAGGGGATCTGTTTGAATCTACACTCAGGAATCAGTTCTGACATTTCCAGTTTTCCTAATCCATATCTAGGCTTTGCAGGTCTCATCAGACAAATCATTTGGGTAAGCCTAGGATCTTCTTCTTCTATTGAATGCATCATGAGGACATGATCAGTATCTGGCTCAGACTCATGGGGAAAAGGTATGTCTGAACATTTAGGATTTGGACAGGAACTGATAGAAGTGGAAGGAGGAGCAGTGCCAGTTCTGGGATTATGATGCAGATGGATATTCTGTTCAGCTAAACTCAAGAGATTGATGATGTTTGTACATTCGGGACACTTTACTTCTAACGATGAAAAATTTACAAGTTGTGCGAGTTCAAAAAGCTGTGAATGACGGCAAGAAGAGGATGATGAACAAGCAGTATCTACAGTAGAGGGATCTCTGTAATATTTTGACATTCGGCAAGCAGCTTCTATTCCTTGACGGTCAATGGTCGATCTTCGTGGAAAAGAGATAACTGCACAAGAAGCATTTTCTGTGATATTGGCGGAGGTAATATTCATTGGAGGTTGAGGCCTGGAATGATTAACAGTCCAATGTTGTGGGAATTCTAAAGTTTCCCATTTTATCAAATGATGTTCAACTTTTTGATTTTTTGGATCTGTTTTCACAACAACACTTGACTTGGAATTTCTGCTGGGAGTATGCCGGATGGCTGGCCACAGAGTGTTAGTGTGTCTAAGACAGGCCTTTGTCTGGATGGCAATATTATTTCTCTTTTTCTTCATATCAAATCCAGTGGTATGGATTTGCAGCTGTAGAATATCTTGGATAGTTTCATCAAAAGTATAGACAGAGAAATTTGGATAGCAGTCAAAATAGACTGGGCCATCAGACAGGGGAGCTACAATTCCACCAATGATAGAGTCTGTATATTTGTTATGTGTCAGATCTCTGACCGTTGCAAGCACAAAAGTGTTTAACCCTTTGTGGACTAAAGGATTTATACCGACTCTAATACAACCAAGATGAACATAATTTGTTTTTAGCCTTTTTGCTTCTGCTTGCAGAGATTTCGGATCAAGCAATGGGATGGTTTGTATACTATCTGAATTCTCTTCTACTTGACTGACTGACTCTTTAATACTAATTCTGGAAGCAGCAATTAAATGGAATGGAGCTAAGTCACTATAAACTTCTGAAGGTGTGATATCTGGGAGAGCCCATCTAGCCGAAGGCTGACTTTCTTCATAAGTCTTTTCTACAGAATTTAAAGTTCTGTTTGAACTACTTTCAAACATTTCTTTAAGCATATTGTTTTCTGGAAGAGACTCTTCTTCAAGCTCTCTGAATGAGACAGACTTTCTGAATGAATCCATTCTGTGAAATAAAGAGTATTTCGGAGTACCAACCTTTAGAACCAGACGTTACTGGCTCTGATACCAATTTCTAGCAGGGGCTTCTGTCACAAGCTTGCTCTTTCTCTGTGTCTGTAATTTCTTTCTGATAGCCAACTCCTGGTGAACTAGTGGTGAACCTACTCAGATATTTCTCGCACTAGCGACCTTTTTCAACGGCTTCCTTGCCTTACACGGTCTTGGCGTCCCTTCGATCCTTTGGCGAACTTCCTACGAACTTCGGACGAAAGCTCAGAGAGAACTACTATCACAGCGGACTTTTTATAGATGCACAAAGGTACTCAGAGATGAAAATGGAATACTCATTTTATTTCAGAATGAAAATTTCTTACAGAATGCTCACAGAGCTTTTACAGAGAATTTACAGGGAATGATTCCTTCTAGAAACAGACTAGTCTTGCATTTTCTGGACTTTTCACAGCTTAATCATAAGCAAGTTACTACCAGAGGCTTCTGGCAAGATCTAGGCTCTATATCAGAATCAGATTTTACACACCAAACAGACTTGACTCTTCTAATGATCCGGCCACTTTAGGTTCTTACCAGTGCCGAGCACACTGATACGCAGGCTTCTCGAATCAACTTAAGGACTTTGAGTAATTACTCGTGATGCAAGCAGATCGGATTGAATATCCGCAGATGCAGAGCAGGAGAATACTCGACTCAAACACACTCAAGACTAAGACTCGATAACTCTAAGAGCCGATGCCTTCAAATGAGCCTTACCCTTCTTTATATAGCCATAGAAGGGGGGACAAACATTACTGTTCCTCAGACTGAAAAGACTTACGGAATCATTACATTTCCAGCCTTTTATCAAAGCAACGTCCGCACAAATATTCGGGCCAGCCCGAATCATTTGCTTTCGGGTAATGCATGTGACAAATTCTGAAAAATTAGATTTACACAGTGGATACTTTTGTACCAAAAGTCCACGAGAAAAGACTAGGAGGGAATATTTACACTGTGGAGGCTTTTGAACAGTAAAGCCCAAGGGAACACTGGTCACAATTAAGAAGAAAACTAAAGAAGAAAGATCTGAGTAGGTTCACCACTAGTTCACCAGGAGTTGGCTATCAGAAAGAAATTACAGACACAGAGAAAGAGCAAGCTTGTGACAGAAGCCCCTGCTAGAAATTGGTATCAGAGCCAGTAACGTCTGGTTCTAAAGGTTGGTACTCCGAAATACTCTTTATTTCACAGAATGGATTCATTCAGAAAGTCTGTCTCATTCAGAGAGCTTGAAGAAGAGTCTCTTCCAGAAAACAATATGCTTAAAGAAATGTTTGAAAGTAGTTCAAACAGAACTTTAAATTCTGTAGAAAAGACTTATGAAGAAAGTCAGCCTTCGGCTAGATGGGCTCTCCCAGATATCACACCTTCAGAAGTTTATAGTGACTTAGCTCCATTCCATTTAATTGCTGCTTCCAGAATTAGTATTAAAGAGTCAGTCAGTCAAGTAGAAGAGAATTCAGATAGTATACAAACCATCCCATTGCTTGATCCGAAATCTCTGCAAGCAGAAGCAAAAAGGCTAAAAACAAATTATGTTCATCTTGGTTGTATTAGAGTCGGTATAAATCCTTTAGTCCACAAAGGGTTAAACACTTTTGTGCTTGCAACGGTCAGAGATCTGACACATAACAAATATACAGACTCTATCATTGGTGGAATTGTAGCTCCCCTGTCTGATGGCCCAGTCTATTTTGACTGCTATCCAAATTTCTCTGTCTATACTTTTGATGAAACTATCCAAGATATTCTACAGCTGCAAATCCATACCACTGGATTTGATATGAAGAAAAAGAGAAATAATATTGCCATCCAGACAAAGGCCTGTCTTAGACACACTAACACTCTGTGGCCAGCCATCCGGCATACTCCCAGCAGAAATTCCAAGTCAAGTGTTGTTGTGAAAACAGATCCAAAAAATCAAAAAGTTGAACATCATTTGATAAAATGGGAAACTTTAGAATTCCCACAACATTGGACTGTTAATCATTCCAGGCCTCAACCTCCAATGAATATTACCTCCGCCAATATCACAGAAAATGCTTCTTGTGCAGTTATCTCTTTTCCACGAAGATCGACCATTGACCGTCAAGGAATAGAAGCTGCTTGCCGAATGTCAAAATATTACAGAGATCCCTCTACTGTAGATACTGCTTGTTCATCATCCTCTTCTTGCCGTCATTCACAGCTTTTTGAACTCGCACAACTTGTAAATTTTTCATCGTTAGAAGTAAAGTGTCCCGAATGTACAAACATCATCAATCTCTTGAGTTTAGCTGAACAGAATATCCATCTGCATCATAATCCCAGAAATGGCACTGCTCCTCCTTCCACTTCTATCAGTTCCTGTCCAAATCCTAAATGTTCAGACATACCTTTTCCCCATGAGTCTGAGCCAGATACTGATCATGTCCTCATGATGCATTCAATAGAAGAAGAAGATCCTAGGCTTACCCAAATGATTTGTCTGATGAGACCTGCAAAGCCTAGATATGGATTAGGAAAACTGGAAATGTCAGAACTGATTCCTGAGTGTAGATTCAAACAGATCCCCTCTGACTACAAGAAACCTGCAGTAATGGAGATGCATAAATTTTTTGCACTCATGGATGGATGTCCAAAATCACAAATCAGTGCACAGTGGATGAAAGAGATGTTAAATTGGGATTTACTTACAAATCCCCAGGCAGATGAATTTGATAAAGGATACACCCCAGACCAAAAAAGGAAAATGGCTATAGATTGGAAAAGATATATGGAAATTAATAATGAATGGATATCTTTTTATTCCTGGAAAGATAAGATAGCCCCTATTAATGTACTGACTGGTAGTTCTTCCAGCAATGTCCCTGATAAACATGGATGGACTGCACTCGATGGGTCTACAGTGGAAACCTCCACTACTTTTCCCCCATATAAAGGGATAATTCTAGGGGAAAAATCTAATGCAGCTAAAGCCATTCCTCTTGTACAGAAAGATGACAATGCCTTAGGAATTGATGGAAGAATTCAAAAGGCCAGTGAACAGATAAACTGGACAAACACTGCTCTAAAAGGTCTGGAAATGAATATTGCAAAATCAGATGAAGTGAAGAAACAGATTGATATTGTACAGTCTTCTTTTAATAGTGTAAATTCTTGTTTAAATAGCATTCAGTTTGATTCTAGCATGACTCGGTCATACACCAAAGAGTCATTGACAAAGATTGAAGAATTGGGAGAAAATCTAGTTGGTCACATTGACATAACTAAGACTATCCTCACTGGCTTAAACGAAAAATTTGATAAGATGCAGATCACAAAGATAGAAAAGCCAGTTCCCAGTTCATTTTTGGTTAAGAGAAATATCCAGATTGAACATTCAATAAAAAATGTGGACAAGTTTCCTTTGTTATTTCCCAAGGAAACTAAAGAAGAAAAATCTGAAAAGATTACAATAGCTTCCTTATTTGAAGAACCAGAAGCTCAAATCCTCCCGATTTATGAGCCTCTTGAGCATAGACAGCCCCTTGAGCACAGATATCAAAGATACTCTGCACCTGATATAGAAGGAAAAGGGAAAATGCCTGAAGCACATACCTTTTTTCCTGATTCCCATAGAGAATGGAATATAGACAACATGAGTGTAGGCCAAATTCGTCAAATGATTGACATTATGTATACAGAATACAAACTCATGTGTTTAAGAGGAAAATCAGAAGTAGATGCTTGTAAAACTATCATCCAGTGTTTTACAGGTACCCTTCTCAGATGGTGGGAAGCAGAGTCATCCCCAAAGTTGATTGAGACCATGGAGGCTGAAGTCTTAAAGGATG
>APFE031258338.1:3186-16415 GCA_000404065.3 Pinus taeda
AAAGATACACTTGCATATGGAAGGGTTTCAAATTTTATGAAGATTTGGGCTCCCAAAAGCTCAAAATACATGCAAATTTTGACTTTCTGCCCCTTTTTTGAGTTGCAGAAAGCTGCCTTGGGAGAAATGACTTTTGAGGGTCAAATCAACTCCAAATTCAGAAATTCCAATGGGGTTGGAAAGTAGACTCACAGACCTTTCCAATGAGCTATCTTGCACCTGATTTGGACACCGGGAAGGCCCTCAAACAGAGCTGTCAATGCGCACGACCAGTCAAAGTGAGGGGCGCGACCACTCAAGGAAATTTCACTGTTTTGACCAGTTCGGCCAGCAAAACACTGTTTTTACTTTGGTTGACTTTTGAGGCATGTAAATGATGGATTTTTGTGTAATTTTCATGGCACTTAGATACTTTTACTCTCCTTGAACACTTCTAGAAGTTTCCTTGATGTAAATGGTAAATATTTAATGCATGGATAGGTTTCTTAAGTTTTAGAGGCAAGTTGTTTTGACTGCCTATTATCTAGTGATTAGTTTAGAATTAGTTGAAACAGCTCCTAGGAAGCTGAGCTCGACCCCTAGAGGTGGGGAAAGGAGTTAGATCTTCTATATTATGCCTTCTCTTACTCATTTTCATGGTTGGACTCTTGAGGGAGAAGCTCTATTGTATATTTTACTTGTATCTCTGCAATTTGAGGAAAAGGAAGGCCAGGGTTTTGCAGACATCATTGTGGATTCTTGTGGATTATTGTGCTGATGGTGTGTTTCCTATTTGTCATTGTAAGTGTGTTTATGTTTTCCATCTCTTATTCTATTGCTGCTAATTAAACAAAAGAAGTGATAAAGTTTGAATTCATGCATGCCATGCTCAGCTTTCAATTTTGTTTAATATTTATGTTTTCCACTGTCTAGAGAGGATTTAAATTCATTGTTTGCCCTCTTTAGCCTCTCTTCTTTTCTCCTTGATCATCCATCTCAGATAAAGGCATCAGCACAAACTCCTACCTTGCCCCAAGGACCCATCTGCAAAAACTGAGCTCAATCCCCGCACCCTGAATTGCACTCCCTCCAATTGCCACCAAAAACCCCAAAAACTTTAAATCAACCCTCCTTATCAGTTTACTAGCCTAATATCAGTGTTTCTAATTGGTCAACTCATCCTATTGAAAGATCTACCGATTTTGACCGGAGAGAGCCTTCTCCTGCCTCGTAGGGCTAGCTACGAGGCTGAATGGTTTGATGTAGCCTTGAGATTTGTCTATCTCAGCCTAGGTGAAATTTCAAGTGCTAACAAAATCAATGTCTCAAATTTTTTCTCTATTTCTTTCAACTGGTCATTGAGCTTGAGGACCAAGTCCATAAGCTCCTCTTGTCCTTTTTTTGTTTCCAAGACTTCTGTTGTTTGTGGTTGATGCAATGGTGGAATTTTGGGTTGCTTCTTCAAAGAAGCTATGTCATCATTCTTCTTTTTTTATCAACTTTTAAGTGGCCTTTACATCGTTGGGATCCTGTCCCAACTCAATTATTAAGTCTTCTAAGGACTTGATTCTGGTGTCTTTTTCCTGTGAGGAGGCCTTCTCTAATTGGAACTGAGTTGATATATTATTCAGGGAGTTATGCAATTGGTGGGTTGCAATGGCTTTCCATATCAAGGTGGAGTAAATCACCTCCCCTGTCTGTCTCTGCAACTCAATCTGGTCAATAGGATGTATGTCCTTTGCCAGCACTTCAAAATCTATCTTCTGGAAGTCAGCTATTGTCCTTGGTTGTTGAGTAGTGGGTTTCATGAATGTCATTTTCATTTTTCCTTCTTTCACATCATATGTTGACATTAGCTTTGTCTAGTTGGTAGGTGCCATCTTGAGGTACTGTTCATAAGTTTGGGCCTTTAGCCTCTCATTCCTGGCTTTGATGTCCTTATACCTTTCTCTGATGTCTTGATCTTTGTCTGCTGGCATCCTAAATGAGGACACTTCAACACTCTGTTGCTATCCAACATCTAAGTATGAGATGTGGAAGGTTTTGGTGTGCACCCAGAAAGATTAGCAAGCCTACTTCTTTCTTTCTCTATGCCAGTGGCCCCTACTGTTTCTTTTGTGAATTCTTGCTCTGAAATAGGATTTAACCTCTGCATTTTGACTAAGCTAGTTTTTGCATATGTTTGTATGGTTGTGTTGTGGCCACCAACAACCCCCCTCCTTATGAAGTATTATTGCTAATACTAAATAAGTGGGGACCCTCAAAAAAATTAGTTAGTGTTACATTTTCTTTTTAGATGAAACTTACAACATCATGGACTTAGGAAAATACCTTGAAAAATCTAAAAAAAAAAACTTAAGTTTCATAATAAAGAAAATTAGATTTACTCCTTAAAGAATATTGCATCGCGCAAAGGATGATAGGATACACCTTCTAATGAGTTAAAATGACAAAAGGCGATAATGCGACGTGAAACCTCATCGCATCACATATACTGAAGAAACACTCACATTGAAAAACTTTAAAAAATCGCCAATATGCGATATCACATATCGCACCTCGCAAAAATCACATGAATTACACAAGGATTATAACAATCTACGATATTGCGATATTGCGACATCGCGATACTCCGATACCGCAAAGTTGCAATACTGCGACCTTGCGATAAAAATAGCACGATGACATTACGATATTGTGATACTGCGATCTGCGACATCGCAAAGAAAAATCGCGGGACCCCTCCATCACAGTTGTTTCTGGCTCATTATTCGAGAAAACTTTTTAGCCAAGAGTTGGTCATGTATTTTAATGCGAATTAATGAGTTATTGCCAGTTGTTAATGAAGTAAGGTGTTGTGTTTTTCAAAGAAATAACTCACGTAAGGTGGCATGTCTTGTATATCTTTGGCATTTAAAAGTTTTCCTGTCATTAGTCCTTTATCATTACTTCCACCTCAATGTAAACTGCAGGAAAGAAGGACAAAGCGTTATACAGGGCATTATGCAGAAAACTACGAGGAGGGAAGGCAACACTCCAATGTACATTTCGAAAGGCACACTTAATCCATTCAATGAAGAAAAAGAGTTGCAAAACTCTTATGAGGCATCTATCACAGATTTCTCATATACAACCATGGTTGAATGGGTATTGAACGATGCTGATACCAGAAATAGACAGTTTAATTCTCAGGGTCAAGAGCTCACGAAACCACTATTTTTACGATTTTTTAGCTTTATACTGAATGAGAGAAAAAGGCGCAAGAGGCAAAAACCGCATCAGGGAAGCTCGGATCAAGAAACAGAGGCAGTTTCCGATGCGCGATTAGCGCTAAGCGCTAATCGCGCATTGCTAAGAAAAATTGTTCGAAAAGGAAGGTCCCTAGTTGCTCAGTCACTTGCGAGCCCCAAAAAAATTGCAAGAAATCAACGATAGAAGCAAACTGGAAATAGAAGACTGAAGGAAAAGCAGAAGCAGTCCAAGGGTTAACCAAGTTGAAATGGCATTTTTACCAGGCATACATGGTAATGCTACATATTCATTGGATAATTTTCAAGCATATCATCAATTTTACTGAGAAGATAATGCCAGCTCTTGCCGATTCTGTTTGCTTAACTCAACCAAAGGTGGAAGACAGTTAACCGACTCTACTCAGGAAAATATTGAATGCTTGCGACATTAAGGAGTAGATTTAGAAATAATTAGTAGATTTAATTTTAGAAATAGTTTTGCTTAGAAAGAGGATGGTCATTTAAACCAAATCCTCAATTTCTGTAAATAAGTTATTTAGTTAGTATTATTTAAACCCTTCTCATGCATTTAGAGAAGGGTCCAGAAATTTATCAAAAAATTGTCCTCAGGACATGCACTTTTGCACCCTTAGAGGAGGTTTTGGTGAATGAATGGAACGGGGTTCATTTGATATTTGCATTTGATATCTGCTACTGATGTTGCACTTCTTTACTCTTAGTAGATGTTAAATCAAGGAGAGATAAATCAATCATCACTTGAAGCTCATGAGTAGGACTAGTTATAAATGGTACTTTTATCTCTTAACCATTTCTGCTTATGCGTTAGAGTGATATTCAATTTTTAGTTATTTATATGTTACAACATGGATGTCTGAGTTATAATTTGGCACTTTTGTACGGTGATAACTATTTGTTTATGTTTAGTGTATGAATAGCTCATTTATGCGATAAGTTTTAATAACTCTTTCGTCTAACTTCTTATACGAAGTAGTTCATCTTTGTCAAATTCCTTTCTTATGATTGCCGAATGATCTTTATTACCAGTTATTATTTGAAATCTTTTTAGATAGCATAGAAGAAAGATCACACCCCGGGTTAGCATAAATTTCGATGTTTTTCTGTTTATTAGAATACAATAGCATAGCATTAGATTAGATAGAAGTATTCCATTTAGAACAGAAACACCCATATTTCTCACACACACACACTGAATTGGGAAACTGGTCCCATATCCCCAGTCGGATCCGCTATACCAAACGGATAAGGAGCTGCCAGCCAAGGTCTGGACCGGGTGGGTATCCGCCTTGTTGTCGACCCAATTTTCGGGGCCTTCAACATATTTGGTGCTAGAAGGAGGGTCTGAACTATGAATGGCAAGTAAATCCAAATCAAAATACCATTCTGAGAGTAAATATCCCTCACCATCTCCTCCGACTTCTCCATTACACTTAAATCCAGAGTTAGAAGTCGCTAGAGCATCATCCGCTGCTACAAATCCTGACATTTTAGAACAATCTGTAATTGAACCTCCTGAAGTCGAATCTCTGATTCATAAATTTCAGCGATTTTCCATTTCCCCTCTAAGATTTGATAAATCTCCGGGCAGCGTGACTTCGCAGTATAACTCTGCTCATCCCCTGACCAAACTTAAGAGTGAAAAGTTCAGTATTCAGCCAACCGAACTAACTCTTCCTAAAAGGAAAAGAGTAAGGAAGTCATCTAAAGAGTTTGACAGCGAGACTCTTTCATCAACATCATCCATCTCAACTTCTCCACCGCGAAGTCAACCATCTACTCCACCACCCCAGACCATTATCAATCCACCTAGTGGAATCCCTACAACTCCTCAATCATCTTCGATCATAATCTCCTCATCTTCTCAACCACATGGATCATTTTCTGTAAATCCCCCTGTTAGCAGTTCAGTGATGGCCCAATCTCCATGGAAAAATCCTGGGGCAGTCTTAATCCCTGCACCCTTGAGTCAAATACTGGCCCATCCTGAGAAATGGCTGCCCAATTTCAATCCTGAGGTAGGCATGCTAGCAGAAGAGCACATAAACAACTTTATGCTATCCATCAACCTCAACGGGGTTGCTAATGAAGATGTTGTTGTTCGACTATTTCCTTATACCCTACGAGGAACAGACGGATCGTGGTATTTTTCATTACCCTCTGGATCTATTACCAGTTGGAACATCTTCCAAGACCAATTTCTAACCAAGTTTGGTGGCGACGGGTCTATGACAACGTTAATCAACGACCTATCCAACCTTAGGGCAGAATCTAGAGAACCAATCAAAGATTTCAATCTACGTTTCAATAAGATTCTAAACAAAATTCCTACTGCTTCCCAGCCCAGCAAGGAAGTGCGATGTGAATGGTATATCACTGCATTACCATCAAACATAGCAATCTTCGTGGATAGGGCTAATAAAAACAACCCTTGCTGAAAACATGAAAGAAGCCATAGCAGTAGAGAAACGTATAATAGCCTTAGAGAAGAAATCCGCGTTAGAAGATCGGAAGTCTAAGAAGGTCACCTTCAAAGAAGAGTCCAAGAAGAAACAACCAAAAGATCCATTCGATTTGGAGGGATTGCAAAAAGTTCTTAAGACCATGTCTAATGAAATGGTCGACATAAAAAAGCAAGTAGCAGAAACTTCTTCAAAAAGGCCCTGCAGAGCTTTTAAAAGAGGCCCGTCAACGGATTCAAAGCCACCCAATGCTATAACAAATGTTGAATCCGAGGAAGAGGAAGAGGAAATTGTCACTGAAGGGAAAATCGATGATCAAGAAGTTGTAGAATTACAAGGAATGTGGGATTTCATCCTCCCACAAGAGGAATATCAAGAAGTATTCCCAGTTAACACACGAAGTAGAAATCAGCTTGATCCTCCCCAAACTACCCCAAAACCAAAGAGCGCAAGCTCTGCAACAAAGGATAAAGTCGCAACAAAGAAAACGACATCTAAAGCGACTCAAACTAGCCCAGTCCAAACAGATTTACCTACTCCATCTAAAACACTGATCGTTTCGGATGAAATGGAGTACAATATCATAGAAGATATGAAAAAGACTAGGGAAAATATCACTTTGTACGAATTGAGCAAGCTAAAGCATCAACAAAATATAATGATGAAATAATTACATGCTGTGCCAGTTGCACCTTTGCCTGCTGCTGTAATTTCTCAAGCTTCTCAGAACATGGGAAGACCTCCAAGTAATACGACTAACAAGATTGATCCAAATGACATCGCCTTAAATGGAGGTGGATCGAGATCTCATACTCCCCCTTTTCTCCTTACTTATGAAATTTTTAACAGAAATGTACATAATTTTTTAGTGGATTCAGGTGCTTCATCGAATATTTTACCGAAGTCCATATGCACCAAATTAAACGTTCAACCACAGAAATCTGTTGTTCACCTAGTTCAGCTGGATCGGTCTCAAGTCGAAGTTATTGGTGAACTAAATCAAGTAACCATAAGACTGTCATCCAACCCGAAGGTATGTCAAGTAATTGATATTTTAGTGGCTGATATCCCTTAATTTTATGGCTTAATTCTTAGCAAGGATTGGTCAGAAAAACTGCATGGATACTTCTCAACTGACTGGTCGCATATGTGGCTGCCTTACAATGGTAAGCCAAATCAAATAAAAGTTGAACGAGAATTACATCAGAAGTACATAGTAACGGAGTTAGAAGGGGAAAATGAACCAGTAGCATATAACAGTAGCATAATTGGAAATTATTCATAGATTCTTTTCTCGCCATTTTTAATGCTCATACGTCCCCATTTTTATAACATTTTGTTTCCCATCGAAATTTTCTCAAACAGATAGTTCAAAATGTATCAATTTTTTAGATAGATCTGTAAATAAATCTTTGTTTTGGAAATTATTTTTTGATGGTTCTAAATCTAACAAAGGAGCAGGAGCAGGATGCGTGCTAATTAGTCCAGAAGGAGATAAAATCATGTTAACATGCAGGCTCGAATTTTATTGTACCAACAATACAGCAGAATATGAGGCTTTATTTCAAGGGTTGTACAAAGCAATCAGGTTAAACATAAAGTATCTCCAAGTCTTCGAAGACTCTGAAATTGTAGTCAGACAGGTACGGAATACTATACATTGCTTGTCAGGTCATTTAAAACACTATCAATCTTTAGTTCAAGATCTGACTGAGTATTTTACAGCATTCAATATTTCATCAATTCCCAGACTCCAGAATGCAAGCGCTAACCTTTTAGCTAACGTAGCTTCTAAGCTCATTCCTTCAGAAGATTTTAGTCTAGATAGATTCTCAATAGAATTAATCTTTAGACCTTCTATTCCTGACAACATCACAAATTGGATAATATTCAATGACGATCTTGATATCGTGAATTTCCTTACTTCTGAAGGATCATACTCCAACCAAATAATCGACGAAGATCAACATGATTGGCAATTACAGCAAGATAGCACTCACAATGCAATACCTAAATCAGTGGTCAAGTTAGAAGACCTATACGATTTGAAATATCGGTTTAAAAGGTCTACCAATTCGAAGCTCCAAAGTTCAACCTTGAATTACGAATTGGTAAACCTAGGAACCGATGCCAAACCCCAAAACATAAATCTAGGCCTTGGCCTAGCCCCCAAAGAAAAGATAGCATATATTCGTCTTTTGAGACAATAAAAAAACGTTTTTGCTTGGAATTATGATGAACTTAAAACATACGACACCTCTATCATCCAACATACTATTCCGATGATCGATAACGAAAAACCTATCCAACAAAAATTGAGAAAGATTCATCCCAACTTAGAAAATCAGATAAAAACCGAACTCAATAAGCTGTTGAAAGCCAAGATAATTTTTCCCGTCAGACATTCTAAATGGGTCTCCAATATGGTACCTGTTAGAAAAAAAAACGAAGATATTAGGATTTGTATTGACTTTTGCAATCTCAACAAAACCTGTCAAAAGGACAACTTTCCCTTACCACCTATGGAGCAGATATTACAGGCAGTGGGAGGCTCAGAATTAATGTCTTTCTTGGATGGATTTTTAGGATACAATCAAGTGCTGGTAAATCCTGATGATCAATTGAAGACCACATTCAGAACTAAATGGGGCACATATGCATATCACAAGATGCCATTTGGTTTGATTAATGCTGGTGCCACATTCCAGAGAGCCATGGACATTGCATTTAAAGGTTTAGTCAATAAGTCAGTAGTAATTTATTTGGATGATATAACCGTGTACTCCAAGAAACGAGGCGACCATCTCAAAGACTTAAAGCAAATCTTCCAACGATGTTTAAGGTATGGAATTTCACTTAACCCAAATAAATCTTTTTTTGCATTAAGTGAAGGGAAACTTCTGGGATTCATAGTGTCAAAATCTGGTATTCACATCGACTTTGACAGAATCAAAGAAATTTCTGAAATATCCCTACCTCATAACAAAAAAGCCATGCAATCCTTCCTTGGTCAAATCAATTTTGTAAAGAGATTTGTTCCAGATTTTTCACAAATCGTATCTCCTTTACAAACCATGATAAAAAAGAACTCTAATTTTAAATGGGGCCAAGATGAATATGAAGCGTTTAACCTGATCAAACAGGTTATTATTAATGCTCTATCTTTAGCAACTCCAAATTTTTCAGAGCCTTTTATTTTATACACATTTGCCTCAGATAAGTCATATGCTGCGATACTCACTCAAACGAATCAAGAAAAGGTGGAAGCACCAATTGCTTTTTTCAGTTCAAATTTGCAGGGTGTTGAATTAAATTACTCAGATGTGGAGAAACAGGCTTATGTTGTTTTCAAAGTGATCAAATACTTCAGACCTTTTCTACTCAAAACCCATACCAAAATTATAGTATCGTTTCCAGTGGTAAGGAATCTTCTGGTACAAAAGGATGTGGGTGAGAAGAGGGCCAATTGGGTAACTGCCTTACAAGAATATGACATAGAAATTAAACCAGCAAACATTGTAAGAGGTCAAGGTTTTTGCAAAATGTTGGCTGGAGCGTCGGAAGTTTTTGAAATCCCATCTGTAGAGGTACAAGTGTGTGAGGTAAGCCTAAACGATGAGCAGTCATTATATGCTGATATCATTTATTATCTTAAGAATGGATATGCTCCTTCATACCTCGATTACACTAAAAAAAGGGCTCTAAGATTAAAAGCCAAACAATATCAGCTCATAAATGATATTCTTTTTAGAAGGAATTACGATTATGTTCTCCTTAGATGTCTTGAGAAATCTGAAGCTGATAAAGTCTTGCAGGGACTCCACGATGGGCCAGTAGGCAGACACTACGCTGGAGATGTTATTGCACATAAAATCTTGCGCGCAGGATATTAATGGCCCACGTTATTCAAAGACTCGCACAGTTATGTGAGGAAATGTCAAGTCTGCCAAACTACTGCTAGAAGACAGAAGAAGCCATCCTTACCACTACAACCAGTTAACATCGACCAACCTTTCAGTCAGTGGGGATTGGACATAATAGGTGAGATCATTCCTCACTCTTCCAAGCAGCATAGATATATCCTTACAACAACAGATTATTTTACTAAGTGGGTAGAAGCAGTTACACTCAAGACGGCTAATGCTGAAAATATCATTGAGTTCATAGATCAATCTATAATCACCAGGTTTGGATTACCTTCCGCTTTAATGTTCGATAATGCATCATACTTTTCTAGAAATGCAATGACTGAATTTGCACTTAAAAGAGGATTCAAACTTAAATATTCGGCCAATTATTATCCACAGGGCAATGGATTAGCCGAGTCTACAAACAAAAACTTATTCAGGATTATCAAAAGAACAGTAGACAAAAATCATAAAAATTGGCATAAATCCTTAATATACACTTTATGGGTAGACTGAATAACGAAAAAAGATTCCATCGGCACTTCTCCCATTAATTTAGATTACGGGAGAGAAGTTGTTCTTCTGACTCATTTAGAAATTCCTTCTTTGTCTCTAGTTCAATACATTGATGAAGTACCAACTTCCTCATTACACTTAGGCAAATGGAAATAATCAAATTAGAAGAACAACGAGAACAAGCTAAGAAAATGCATGCTCATCATTAGGCACTAGTAAAATCCTCGTTTGATTCAAATATAATGACCATAAAAGAATTTCAGGTAGGAGATTTAGTTTTAAAATGGGACAAGGCACACGAAGAAAAGGGTAAACATACAAAATTTCAAAGAATGTGGCTTGGTCCTTTTCAAATTGTAGAAGTCTTAGGTCCATCGATATTTGTGTTAAAGGATTTAACAGGTAAAAGAGACTCTTTGCCTATCAATGGAAAAATTCTTAAGAAATATTTTCCATTGAAGATTATTCTTCTATTTCGTAGAGTAATAGTTTTTCTCTTTTTCATAATAAGACCAGTTGTGAATGGTTACATTAGGCATTTACGAAAAAGATACCAACTCTCTTTCAGATTTTGATTTTTCACTTGTATAAATAGCAAATCTTTTGGAAAATTGATCTTTATTATTGAAAGATACAATTAAAGACTCTAACCTATATATGACACTAGTTTCAACTTCATAAAAGTTTGATGAAAATAACCTTTAGTGAAGAAATTGTTTTATATCAGTGCAATGAAAAGTATCAATAAAAAAATAAAGATTCTCTGTAGAACAGTTACTTCCAAAAACTCTATCATTGTCGTCTAGAGCTATCTAAAGAAGACATTGACATCCTCCCTGCTAAGGAAATCACAACTTTCAGAGGAACAATCCAAGAATACACTTTATCTTGAAGAATGTGAGGTCTCATCATGAGCCGGCTTATCAT
The DNA here is from genome assembly GCA_000404065.3 of Pinus taeda. Classification (NCBI taxonomy): domain Eukaryota; kingdom Viridiplantae; phylum Streptophyta; class Pinopsida; order Pinales; family Pinaceae; genus Pinus; species Pinus taeda. The sequence continues at coordinate 14,245 of APFE031258338.1, forward strand.
AATCACAGATATTATAACCTACTGACTTTGCCAAATACTGCATACCATAACAAGGTAATGACTCAAGATTGTTACAATCAAGAGGCAAGGGGTCTCATCACGAGCAGCTTGTTCAGCAAAGTTATAAATCAAGTGAATGACTGTGTCATAAATTGGCCACCAAACCAAGACATTGTTCTTTAAGAATAAAAAGAAAATCAAAGCAATAAGTGTAGATGTGGATTCTTCTTTGAGAGTTGTAGGTTTCTTTAAGTAGGATATAGGATCATTGCTGGGTAAAAGGTAACCCTATCGAGGCTATGAACGCCTGCTGGCAGCAGAGGCTCTACCTATGAAAAATGAGTATATTTTAAAACTAGTTTACAGAGAAGACTTTGTTTTATCTTTACAGACCAAGTAATGACTGATGTAAACACAAGGACTAACTTGAGGCAGCAAATAATCAAAGTTGAAAATAGCTGAAGCAAAATGTCATTGATAGGTTAGAGCATAATGTACTTTACTTTTCCATAATAAAAAGTTTAATTTTCTGAAAAATTTGTTGTTTGGAAGCTGAAAAGGTTCAATAGAAACACAAGATAACTGGTTCTTCCAAGTGAATCGCCAATTGTTGTGGCCACCAACAACCCCCCTCCTTATGACGTATTATTGCTAATACTAAATAAGTGGGGACCCTCAAAAAAATTAGTTAGTGTTACATTTTCTTTTTTAGATGAAACTTACAGCATCATGGACTTAGGAAAATACCTTGAAAAATCTGGAAAACCTAAGTTTCATAATGAAGAAAATTAAATTTACTCCTTAAAAGATATCGCATCGTGCAAAGGATGATAGGATACACCTTCTAAAGAGTTAAAATGATAAAAGGCGATATTGTGACACGAAACTTCATCGCATCGCATATACTGAAGACACACTCACACTAAAAAACTTTAAAACATCGCCGATATGCAATATCGCATATTGCACATCGCAAATATCACAAGAATTATAACGATCTGCGATATTGCGATATTGCGATACCGCAATACTGCGACACCGCAAAGTTACGATATTGTGATCCTGCAATAAAAATAGCACGATGACATTGCGACATTGCGATATTGCGATACTGTGATCTGCGACATCGCAAAGCAAAAACGCGGGACCCCTCCATTGCAGTTGGTTCTAGCTCATTGTTCGAGAAAAAATTTTAGCCAAGAGTTGGTCATGTATTTTAATGCGAATTAATGAGTTATTTGCCAATTGTTAATGAAGTAGGGTGTTGTGTTTTTCGAAGAAATAGCTCACGTAAGGTGGCATGTCTTGCATATCTTTGGCATTTAAAAGTTTTCTTGTTATTAGTCCTTTATCATTACTTCCACCTCAATGTAAATTGTAGGAAAGAAGGACGAAGCGTTATACAGGGCATTACGCAGAAAACAACGAGGAGGGAAGGCAGCGCTCCAATGAACATTTCGGAAGGAACACTTAATCCATTCAATGAAGAAAAAGAGCTGCAGAACTCTTCGGAGGCATCTATCACAGATTTCTCATGTATAGTCATGGTTGAATGGATACTGAACGACGTTGATACCAGAAACAAACAGTTTAATTCTTAGGGTCAAGAGCTCACAGAAATACTATTTTTACAAATTTTGGGCTTTATACCGAATGAGAGAAAAAGGTGCAAGAGGAAAAACGGCATCAGGGAAGCCCGGATCAAGAAACAGAGGCAGTTTCCGATGCGCGATTAGCGCTAATCGCGCATCGCTAAGGAAAATTGTTCGAAAAGGAAGGTCCCTAGTTGCTCAGTCACCTGCAAGCCCCGAAAATTGCAAGAAATCAGCGATAGAAGCAAACTGGAAACAGAAGACTGAAGGAAAAGCAGAAGCAGTCCAAAGGTTAACCAAGTTAAAATGGGATTTTTACCAGGCATACATGGTAATGCTACATATTCATTGGATGATTCTCAAGCGTATCATCAATTTTACTTAGAAGATAATGCCAGCTCTTGCTGTTTCTATTTGCTTAACTCAACCAAAGGCGGAAGACAGTCAGCCGACTCTACTCAGAAAAATATTGAATGCTTGTGACATTAAGGAGTAGATTTAGAAATAGTTAGTAGATTTAATTTTAGAATAGTTTTGCTTAGAAAGAGGACGGTCATTTAAACCGAATCCTCAATTTCT